>JAQNBH010000012.1:37231863-37271951 GCA_028752905.1 Cladorhizidae sp. MBARI D1340-BT2 | reverse complement strand
CCACTATACTTCAGGATCAACATTACTCAGACACCTCCCACTATACTTCAGGATCAACATTACTCAGACACCTCCCACTATACTTCAGGATCAACATTACTCAGACACCTCCCACTATACTTCAGGATCAACATTACTCAGACACCTCCCACTATACTTCAGGATCAACATTACTCAGACACCTCCCACTATACTTCAGGATCAACATTACTCAGACACCTCCCACTATACTTCAGGATCAAACATTACTCAGACAACCTCCCACTATACTTCAGGATCAACATTACTCAGACACCTCCCACTATACTTCAGGATCAACATTACTCAGACACCTCCCACTATACTTCAGATCAACATTACTCAGACACCTCCCACTATACTTCAGGATCAACATTACTCAGACACCTCCCACTATACTTCAGGATCAACATTACTCAGACACCTCCACTATACTTCAGGATCAACATTACTCAGACACCTCCCACTATACTTCAGGATCAACATTACTCAGACACCTCCCACTATACTTCAGGATCAACATTACTCAGACACCTCCCACTATACTTCAGGATCAACATTACTCAGACACCTCCCACTATACTTCAGGATCAACATTACTCAGACACCTCCCACTATACTTCAGGATCAAGCATTACTCAGACACCTCCCACTATACTTCAGGATCAACATTACTCAGACACCTCCCACTATACTTCAGGATCACATTACTCAGACACCTCCCACTATACTTCAGGATCAACATTACTCAGACACCTCCCACTATACTTCAGGATCAACATTACTCAGACACCTCCCACTATACTTCAGGATCAACATTACTCAGACACCTCCCACTATACTTCAGGATCAACATTACTCAGACACCTCCCACTATACTTCAGGATCAACATTACTCAGACACCTCCCACTATACTTCAGGATCAACATTACTCAGACACCTCCCACTATACTTCAGGATCAACATTACTCAGACACCTCCCACTATACTTCAGGATCAACATTACTCAGACACCTCCCACTATACTTCAGGATCAACATTACTCAGACACCTCCACTATACTTCAGGATCAGCATTACTCAGACACCTCCCACTATACTTCAGGATCAACATTACTCAGACACCTCCCACTATACTTCAGGATCAACATTACTCAGACACCTCCCACTATACTTCAGGATCAACATTACTCAGACACCTCCCACTATACTTCAGGATCAACATTACTCAGACACCTCCCACTATACTTCAGGATCAACATTACTCAGACACCTCCCACTATACTTCAGGATCAACATTACTCAGACACCTCCCACTATACTTCAGGATCAACATTACTCAGACACCTCCCACTATACTTCAGGATCAACATTACTCAGACACCTCCCACTATACTTCAGGATCAGCATTACTCAGACACCTCCCACTATACTTCAGGATCACATTACTCAGACACCTCCCACTATACTTCAGGATCAACATTACTCAGACACCTCCCACTATACTTCAGGATCAACATTACTCAGACACCTCCCACTATACTTCAGGATCAACATTACTCAGACACCTCCCACTATACTTCAGGATCAACATTACTCAGACACCTCCCACTATACTTCAGGATCAACATTACTCAGACACCTCCCACTATACTTCAGGATCAACATTACTCAGACACCTCCCACTATACTTCAGGATCAGCATTACTCAGACACCTCCCACTATACTTCAGGATCAACATTACTCAGACACCTCCCACTATACTTCAGGATCAACATTACTCAGACACCTCCCACTATACTTCAGGATCAACATTACTCAGACACCTCCCACTATACTTCAGGATCAACATTACTCAGACACCTCCCACTATACTTCAGGATCAACATTACTCAGACACCTCCCACTATACTTCAGGATCAACATTACTCAGACACCTCCCACTATACTTCAGGATCAACATTACTCAGACACCTCCCACTATACTTCAGGATCAGCATTACTCAG
Organism: Cladorhizidae sp. MBARI D1340-BT2; assembly: GCA_028752905.1. Taxonomy (NCBI): domain Eukaryota; kingdom Metazoa; phylum Porifera; class Demospongiae; order Poecilosclerida; family Cladorhizidae; species Cladorhizidae sp. MBARI D1340-BT2. The sequence goes on along the minus strand of JAQNBH010000012.1, from coordinate 37,269,925 downwards.
ACACCTCCCACTATACTTCAGGATCAGCATTACTCAGACACCTCCCACTATACTTCAGGATCAACATTACTCAGACACCTCCCACTATACTTCAGGATCAACATTACTCAGACACCTCCCACTATACTTCAGGATCAACATTACTCAGACACCTCCCACTATACTTCAGGATCAGCATTACTCAGACACCTCCCACTATACTTCAGGATCAACATTACTCAGACACCTCCCACTATACTTCAGGATCAACATTACTCAGACACCTCCCACTATACTTCAGGATCAACTCAACTCAATCAGGATCACATTACTCAGACACCTCCCACTATACTTCAGGATCAACATTACTCAGACACCTCCCACTATACTTCAGGATCAACATTACTCAGACACCTCCCACTATACTTCAGGATCAGCATTACTCAGACACCTCCCACTATACTTCAGGATCAACATTACTCAGACACCTCCCACTATACTTCAGGATCAACATTACTCAGACACCTCCCACTATACTTCAGGATCAACATTACTCAGACACCTCCCACTATACTTCAGGATCAACATTACTCAGACACCTCCCACTATACTTCAGGATCAACATTACTCAGACACCTCCCACTATACTTCAGGATCAACATTACTCAGACACCTCCCACTATACTTCAGGATCAACATTACTCAGACACCTCCCACTATACTTCAGGATCAACATTACTCAGACACCTCCCACTATACTTCAGGATCAACATTACTCAGACACCTCCCACTATACTTCAGGATCAGCATTACTCAGACACCTCCCACTATACTTCAGGATCAACATTACTCAGACACCTCCCACTATACTTCAGGATCAAGCATTACTCAGACACCTCCCACTATACTTCAGGATCAACATTACTCAGACACCTCCCACTATACTTCAGGATCAACATTACTCAGACACCTCCCACTATACTTCAGGATCAACATTACTCAGACACCTCCCACTATACTTCAGGATCAACATTACTCAGACACCTCCCACTATACTTCAGGATCAGCATTACTCAGACACCTCCCACTATACTTCAGGATCAACATTACTCAGACACCTCCCACTATACTTCAGGATCAACATTACTCAGACACCTCCCACTATACTTCAGGATCAACATTACTCAGACACCTCCCACTATACTTCAGGATCAACATTACTCAGACACCTCCCACTATACTTCAGGATCAACATTACTCAGACACCTCCCACTATACTTCAGGATCAACATTACTCAGACACCTCCCACTATACTTCAGGATCAACATTACTCAGACACCTCCCACTATACTTCAGGATCAACATTACTCAGACACCTCCCACTATACTTCAGGATCAACATTACTCAGACACCTCCCACTATACTTCAGGATCAACATTACTCAGACACCTCCCACTATACTTCAGGATCAACATTACTCAGACACCTCCCACTATACTTCAGGATCAACATTACTCAGACACCTCCCACTATACTTCAGGATCAACATTACTCAGACACCTCCCACTATACTTCAGGATCAACATTACTCAGACACCTCCCACTATACTTCAGGATCAGCATTACTCAGACACCTCCCACTATACTTCAGGATCAACATTACTCAGACACCTCCCACTATACTTCAGGATCAACATTACTCAGACACCTCCCACTATACTTCAGGATCAACATTACTCAGACACCTCCCACTATACTTCAGGATCAGCATTACTCAAGACACCTCCCACTATACTTCAGGATCAACATTACTCAGACACCTCCCACTATACTTCAGGATCAACATTACTCAGACACCTCCCACTATACTTCAGGATCAACATTACTCAGACACCTCCCACTATACTTCAGGATCAACATTACTCAGACACCTCCCACTATACTTCAGGATCAGCATTACTCAGACACCTCCACTATACTTCAGGATCAACATTACTCAGACACCTCCCACTATACTTCAGGATCAACATTACTCAGACACCTCCCACTATACTTCAGGATCAACATTACTCAGACACCTCCCACTATACTTCAGGATCAACATTACTCAGACACCTCCCACTATACTTCAGGATCAACATTACTCAGACACCTCCCACTATACTTCAGGATCAACATTACTCAGACACCTCCCACTATACTTCAGGATCAACATTACTCAGACACCTCCCACTATACTTCAGGATCAGCATTACTCAGACACCTCCCACTATACTTCAGGATCAACATTACTCAGACACCTCCCACTATACTTCAGGATCAACATTACTCAGACACCTCCCACTATACTTCAGGATCAACATTACTCAGACACCTCCCACTATACTTCAGGATCAACATTACTCAGACACCTCCCACTATACTTCAGGATCAACATTACTCAGACACCTCCCACTATACTTCAGGATCAACATTACTCAGACACCTCCCACTATACTTCAGGATCAACATTACTCAGACACCTCCCACTATACTTCAGGATCAGCATTACTCAGACACCTCCCACTATACTTCAGGATCAACATTACTCAGACACCTCCCACTATACTTCAGGATCAACATTACTCAGACACCTCCCACTATACTTCAGGATCAACATTACTCAGACACCTCCCACTATACTTCAGGATCAGCATTACTCAGACACCTCCCACTATACTTCAGGATCAACATTACTCAGACACCTCCCACTATACTTCAGGATCAACATTACTCAGACACCTCCCACTATACTTCAGGATCAGCATTACTCAGACACCTCCCACTATACTTCAGGATCAACATTACTCAGACACCTCCCACTATACTTCAGGATCAACATTACTCAGACACCTCCCACTATACTTCAGGATCAACATTACTCAGACACCTCCCACTATACTTCAGGATCAACATTACTCAGACACCTCCCACTATACTTCAGGATCAACATTACTCAGACACCTCCCACTATACTTCAGGATCAACATTACTCAGACACCTCCCACTATACTTCAGGATCAACATTACTCAGACACCTCCCACTATACTTCAGGATCAACATTACTCAGACACCTCCCACTATACTTCAGGATCAACATTACTCAGACACCTCCCACTATACTTCAGGATCAACATTACTCAGACACCTCCCACTATACTTCAGGATCAACATTACTCAGACACCTCCCACTATACTTCAGGATCAACATTACTCAGACACCTCCCACTATACTTCAGGATCAACATTACTCAGACACCTCCCACTATACTTCAGGATCAGCATTACTCAGACACCTCCCACTATACTTCAGGATCAACATTACTCAGACACCTCCCACTATACTTCAGGATCAACATTACTCAGACACCTCCCACTATACTTCAGGATCAACATTACTCAGACACCTCCCACTATACTTCAGGATCAACATTACTCAGACACCTCCCACTATACTTCAGGATCAACATTACTCAGACACCTCCCACTATACTTCAGGATCAGCATTACTCAGACACCTCCCACTATACTTCAGGATCAACATTACTCAGACACCTCCCACTATACTTCAGGATCAGCATTACTCAGACACCTCCCACTATACTTCAGGATCAACATTACTCAGACACCTCCCACTATACTTCAGGATCAACATTACTCAGACACCTCCCACTATACTTCAGGATCAGCATTACTCAGACACCTCCCACTATACTTCAGGATCAGCATTACTCAGACACCTCCCACTATACTTCAGGATCAACATTACTCAGACACCTCCCACTATACTTCAGGATCAACATTACTCAGACACCTCCCACTATACTTCAGGATCAGCATTACTCAGACACCTCCCACTATACTTCAGGATCAACATTACTCAGACACCTCCCACTATACTTCAGGATCAACATTACTCAGACACCTCCCACTATACTTCAGGATCAACATTACTCAGACACCTCCCACTATACTTCAGGATCAACATTACTCAGACACCTCCCACTATACTTCAGGATCAACATTACTCAGACACCTCCCACTATACTTCAGGATCAACATTACTCAGACACCTCCCACTATACTTCAGGATCAACATTACTCAGACACCTCCCACTATACTTCAGGATCAACATTACTCAGACACCTCCCACTATACTTCAGGATCAACATTACTCAGACACCTCCCACTATACTTCAGGATCAACATTACTCAGACACCTCCCACTATACTTCAGGATCAGCATTACTCAGACACCTCCCACTATACTTCAGGATCACATTACTCAGACACCTCCCACTATACTTCAGGATCAGCATTACTCAGACACCTCCCACTATACTTCAGGATCAACATTACTCAGACACCTCCCACTATACTTCAGGATCAACATTACTCAGACACCTCCCACTATACTTCAGGATCAACATTACTCAGACACCTCCCACTATACTTCAGGATCAACATTACTCAGACACCTCCCACTATACTTCAGGATCAGCATTACTCAGACACCTCCCACTATACTTCAGGATCAACATTACTCAGACACCTCCCACTATACTTCAGGATCAACATTACTCAGACACCTCCCACTATACTTCAGGATCAGCATTACTCAGACACCTCCCACTATACTTCAGGATCAACATTACTCAGACACCTCCCACTATACTTCAGGATCAGCATTACTCAGACACCTCCCACTATACTTCAGGATCAACATTACTCAGACACCTCCCACTATACTTCAGGATCAACATTACTCAGACACCTCCCACTATACTTCAGGATCAACATTACTCAGACACCTCCCACTATACTTCAGGATCAACATTACTCAGACACCTCCCACTATACTTCAGGATCAACATTACTCAGACACCTCCCACTATACTTCAGGATCAACATTACTCAGACACCTCCCACTATACTTCAGGATCAACATTACTCAGACACCTCCCACTATACTTCAGGATCAACATTACTCAGACACCTCCCACTATACTTCAGGATCAACATTACTCAGACACCTCCCACTATACTTCAGGATCAGCATTACTCAGACACCTCCCACTATACTTCAGGATCAACATTACTCAGACACCTCCCACTATACTTCAGGATCAGCATTACTCAGACACCTCCCACTATACTTCAGGATCAACATTACTCAGACACCTCCCACTATACTTCAGGATCAACATTACTCAGACACCTCCCACTATACTTCAGGATCAACATTACTCAGACACCTCCCACTATACTTCAGGATCAACATTACTCAGACACCTCCCACTATACTTCAGGATCAACATTACTCAGACACCTCCCACTATACTTCAGGATCAACATTACTCAGACACCTCCCACTATACTTCAGGATCAACATTACTCAGACACCTCCCACTATACTTCAGGATCAACATTACTCAGACACCTCCCACTATACTTCAGGATCAACATTACTCAGACACCTCCCACTATACTTCAGGATCAACATTACTCAGACACCTCCCACTATACTTCAGGATCAACATTACTCAGACACCTCCACTATACTTCAGGATCAACATTACTCAGACACCTCCCACTATACTTCAGGATCAGCATTACTCAGACACCTCCCACTATACTTCAGGATCAACATTACTCAGACACCTCCCACTATACTTCAGGATCAGCATTACTCAGACACCTCCCACTATACTTCAGGATCAACATTACTCAGACACCTCCCACTATACTTCAGGATCAACATTACTCAGACACCTCCCACTATACTTCAGGATCAGCATTACTCAGACACCTCCCACTATACTTCAGGATCAACATTACTCAGACACCTCCCACTATACTTCAGGATCAACATTACTCAGACACCTCCCACTATACTTCAGGATCAACATTACTCAGACACCTCCCACTATACTTCAGGATCAGCATTACTCAGACACCTCCCACTATACTTCAGGATCAACATTACTCAGACACCTCCCACTATACTTCAGGATCAGCATTACTCAGACACCTCCCACTATACTTCAGGATCAGCATTACTCAGACACCTCCCACTATACTTCAGGATCAACATTACTCAGACACCTCCCACTATACTTCAGGATCAACATTACTCAGACACCTCCCACTATACTTCAGGATCAGCATTACTCAGACACCTCCCACTATACTTCAGGATCAGCATTACTCAGACACCTCCCACTATACTTCAGGATCAACATTACTCAGACACCTCCCACTATACTTCAGGATCAACATTACTCAGACACCTCCCACTATACTTCAGGATCAACATTACTCAGACACCTCCCACTATACTTCAGGATCAGCATTACTCAGACACCTCCCACTATACTTCAGGATCAACATTACTCAGACACCTCCCACTATACTTCAGGATCAACATTACTCAGACACCTCCCACTATACTTCAGGATCAACATTACTCAGACACCTCCCACTATACTTCAGGATCAGCATTACTCAGACACCTCCCACTATACTTCAGGATCAACATTACTCAGACACCTCCCACTATACTTCAGGATCAGCATTACTCAGACACTGCCCACTATACTTCAGGATCAACATTACTCAGACACCTCCCACTATACTTCAGGATCAACATTACTCAGACACCTCCCACTATACTTCAGGATCAACATTACTCAGACACCTCCCACTATACTTCAGGATCAACATTACTCAGACACCTCCCACTATACTTCAGGATCAACATTACTCAGACACCTCCCACTATACTTCAGGATCAGCATTACTCAGACACCTCCCACTATACTTCAGGATCAACATTACTCAGACACCTCCCACTATACTTCAGGATCAGCATTACTCAGACACCTCCCACTATACTTCAGGATCAACATTACTCAGACACCTCCCACTATACTTCAGGATCAACATTACTCAGACACCTCCCACTATACTTCAGGATCAACATTACTCAGACACCTCCCACTATACTTCAGGATCAACATTACTCAGACACCTCCCACTATACTTCAGGATCAACATTACTCAAGACACCTCCCACTATACTTCAGGATCAACATTACTCAGACACCTCCCACTATACTTCAGGATCAACATTACTCAGACACCTCCCACTATACTTCAGGATCAACATTACTCAGACACCTACCACTATACTTCAGGATCAACATTACTCAGACACCTCCCACTATACTTCAGGATCAACATTACTCAGACACCTCCCACTATACTTCAGGATCAGCATTACTCAGACACCTCCCACTATACTTCAGGATCAGCATTACTCAAGACACCTCCCACTATACTTCAGGATCAACATTACTCAGACACCTCCCACTATACTTCAGGATCAACATTACTCAGACACCTCCCACTATACTTCAGGATCAACATTACTCAGACACCTCCCACTATACTTCAGGATCAGCATTACTCAGACACCTCCCACTATACTTCAGGATCAGCATTACTCAGACACCTCCCACTATACTTCAGGATCAACATTACTCAGACACCTCCCACTATACTTCAGGATCAACATTACTCAGACACCTCCCACTATACTTCAGGATCAACATTACTCAGACACCTCCCACTATACTTCAGGATCAACATTACTCAGACACCTCCCACTATACTTCAGGATCAACATTACTCAGACACCTCCCACTATACTTCAGGATCAACATTACTCAGACACCTCCCACTATACTTCAGGATCAACATTACTCAGACAGCTCCCACTATACTTCAGGATCAACATTACTCAGACACCTCCCACTATACTTCAGGATCAACATTACTCAGACACCTCCCACTATACTTCAGGATCAACATTACTCAGACACCTCCCACTATACTTCAGGATCAACATTACTCAGACACCTCCCACTATACTTCAGGATCAGCATTACTCAGACACCTCCCACTATACTTCAGGATCAGCATTACTCAGACACCTCCCACTATACTGCAGGATCAACATTACTCAGACACCTCCCACTATACTTCAGGATCACCATTACTCAGACACCTCCCACTATACTTCAGGATCAACATTACTCAGACACTGCCCACTATACTTCAGGATCAACATTACTCAGACACCTCCCACTATACTTCAGGATCAACATTACTCAAGACACCTCCCACTATACTTCAGGATCAGCATTACTCAGACACCTCCCACTATACTTCAGGATCAGCATTACTCAGACACTGCCCACTATACTTCAGGATCAGCATTACTCAGACACCTCCCACTATACTTCAGGATCAACATTACTCAGACACCTCCCACTATACTTCAGGATCAACATTACTCAGACACCTCCCACTATACTTCAGGATCAACATTACTCAGACACCTCCCACTATACTTCAGGATCAACATTACTCAGGCACCTCCCACTATACTTCAGGATCAACATTACTCAGACACCTCCCACTATACTTCAGGATCAACATTACTCAAGACACCTCCCACTATACTTCAGGATCAGCATTACTCAGACACCTCCCACTATACTTCAGGATCAACATTACTCAGACACCTCCCTCTATACTTCAGGATCAGCATTACTCAGACACCTCCCACTATACTTCAGGATCAGCATTACTCAGACACCTCCCACTATACTTCAGGATCAGCATTACTCAGACACCGCCCACTATACTTCAGGATCAACATTACTCAGACACCTCCCACTATACTTCAGGATCAGCATTACTCAGATACATCCCACTTCTACTAAACCTTAGAACTTGTAGAAAATCTATGGTTTCACTTGTGACCTCCCGTGACTTTCATGACTTGTGAACCTCCATGACTCGTGAACCTCCCATGACTTGAGAACCTCCATGACTTGTGAACCTCCCATGACTTGTGAACCTCCCATGACTTGTCAACCTCTCATGACTTGTGAACCTCCCATGACTTGTCAACCTCCCATGACTTGTCAACCTCCCATGACTTGTGAACCTCCCATGACTTGTCAACCTCCCATGACTTGTCAACCTCCCATGACTTGTCAACCTCCCATGACTTGTCAACCTCCCATGACTTGTGAACCTCCCTGACTTGTGAACCTCCATGACTTGTGAACCTCCATGACTTGTGAACCTCCATGACTTGTGAACCTCCCATGACTTGCGAACCTCCCATGACTTGTCAACCTCCCATGACTTGTGAACCTCCCATGACTTGAGAACCTCCCATGACTTGTCAACCTCCCATGACTTGTCAACCTCCCATGACTTGTCAACCTCCCATGACTTGTCAACCTCCCATGACTTGTGAACGTACATGACTTGTGAACCTCCCATGACTTGTGAACTCCATGACTTGTGAACTCCATGACTTGTGAACCTCCCATGACTTGTCAACCCCCCATGACTTGTGAACCTCCCATGACTTGTGAACCTCCCATGACTTGTCAACCTCCCATGACTTGTGAACCTCCCATGACTTTTCAACCTCCCATGACTTGTCAACCTCCCATGACTTGTGAACCTCCCATGACTTGTGAACCTCCCATGACTTGTGAACTCCATGACTTGTGAACTCCCATGACTTGTGAACCTCCCTGACTTGTGAACCTCCATGACTTGTGAACCTCCCATGACTTGAGAACCTCCCATGACTTGTCAACCTCCCATGACTTGTCAACCTCCCATGACTTGTCAACCTCTCATGACTTGTGAACCTCCATGACTTGTGAACCTCCCATGACTTGTGAACCTCCATGACTTGTGAACTCCATGACTTGTGAACCTCCCATGACTTGTGAACTCCATGACTTGTGAACTCCATGACTTGTGAACCTCCAATGACTTGTCAACCCCCCATGACTTGTGAACCTCCCATGACTTGTGAACCTCCCATGACTTGTCAACGTCCCATGACTTGTGAACCTCCCATGACTTGTGAACCTCCCATGACTTGTGAACTCCATGACTTGTGAACTCCCATGACTTGTGAACCTCCCATGACTTGTGAACCTCCCATGACTTGTGAACCTCCCATGACTTGTGAACTTCCCATGACTTGTGAAAGTCCATGACTTGTCAACCTCCCATGACTTGTCAACCTCCCATGACTTGTCAACCTCCCATGACTTGTGAACTCCATGACTTGTGAACTCCCATGACTTGTGAATCTCCCATGACTTGTGAACCTCCCATGACTTGTGAACTCCCATGACTTGTGAATCTCCCATGACTTGTGAACCTCCCATGACTTGTGAACCTCCCATGACTTGTGAAAGTCCATGACTTGTGAACCTCCCTTGACTTGTGAAAGTCCATGACTTGTGAACCTCCCTTGACTCGTTAACCTCTCATGACTTGTGAATCCCAGTGACTTCCATGACTACCTCCCGTGATTGGAGTAAAAAATCAATCACTAAGTTATAGACACTTGTGTACAGTTGCTATGACTACAGTTTAATTAAGTAGGACACGTTGCCTCATAGCTCTACAGCCACACCATCTTGTTTGGCGAGCCATGTCCACTGGCTATGGTATGGGAATGGTATTATATTCCAGAATCCCCTAGGGAGAGTTAATATGCTAGTACACTGTCTATGGTATGGGAATGGTATTATATTCCAGAATCCCCTAGGGAGAGTTAATATGCTAGTACACTGTCTATGGTATGGGAATGGTATTATATTCCAGAATCCCCTAGGGAGAGTTAATATGCTAGTACACTGGCTATGGTATGGGAATGGTATTATATTCCAGAATCCCCTAGGGAGAGTTAATATGCTAGTACACTGGCTATGGTATGGGAATGGTATTATATTCCAGCATCCCCTAGGGAGAGTTAATATGCTAGTACACTGTCTATGGTATGGGAATGGTATTATATTCCAGAATCCCCTAGGGAGAGTTAATATGCTAGTACACTGGCTATGGTATGGGAATGGTATTATATTCCAGAATCCCCTAGGGAGAGTTAATATGCTAGTACACTGGCTATGGTATGGGAATGGTATTATATTCCAGAATCCCCTAGGGAGAGTTAATATGCTAGTACACTGGCTATGGTATGGGAATGGTATTATATTCCAGCATTCCCTTGGAATGGTTTGCTCCCTTTATAAAGGAATATGATTGATAAATGTCTGCATACCCCCCTGACCACCTTGCAAAAAATTCTAAAGAAATACTTGGAGCACTCGCTCTCTATGGCAGGAGCACTCACTCTCTATGGCAGGAGTACTCGCTCTCTATGGCAGGAGCACCCACTCTCTATGGCAGGAGCACTCACTCTCTATGGCAGGAGCACTCACTCTCTATGGCAGGAGCACTCACTCTCTATGGCAGGAGCACTCACTCTCTATGGCAGGAGCACTCACTCTCTATGGCAGGAGCACTCACTCTCTATGGCAGGAGCACTCACTCTCTATGGCAGGAGCACTCACTCTCTATGGCAGGAGCACTCACTCTCTATGGCAGGAGCACTCACTCTCTATGGCAGGAGCACTCGCTCTCTATGGCAGGAGCACTCACTCTCTATGGCAGGAGCACTCACTCTCTATGGCAGGAGCACTCACTCTCTATGGCAGGAGCACTCACTCTCTATGGCAGGAGCACTCACTCTCTATGGCAGGAGCACCCACTCTCTATGGCAGGAGCACTCACTCTCTATGGCAGGAGCACTCACTCTCTATGGCAGGAGCACTCGCTCTCTATGGCAGGAGCACTCACTCTCTATGGCAGGAGCACTCGCTCTCTATGGCAGGAGCACTCGCTCTCTATGGCAGGAGCACTCACTCTCTATGGCAGGAGCACTCACTCTCTATGGCAGGAGCACTCACTCTCTATGGCAGGAGCACTCACTCTCTATGGCAGGAGCACTCACTCTCTATGGCAGGAGCACTCACTCTCTATGGCAGGAGCACTCACTCTCTATGGCAGGAGCACTCACTCTCTATGGCAGGAGCACTCACTCTCTATGGCAGGAGCACTCACTCTCTATGGCAGGAGCACTCGCTCTCTATGGCAGGAGCACTCACTCTCTATGGCAGGAGCACTCGCTCTCTAGGGAGGGACTAATATGCTAATATAGTACACTGGCTATGGTATGGGAAAGTATTATATTCCAGCTACCCCTGAAGAGCCAATTCTTGAGGGGAGCTAGACAGGAACACAGGACCTTCCTAGGAGAACAGGGGGCTAGACCTACCTAGGAGAACCTAGGAGCAGGCAGAACCTGTACGTATCTAGGAGCAGAGAGTAGCTAGACCACACTAAGAGCAGAGGGAAGCTAAAGATACTTACCACAGGGGAGTTAACCCACCTAGGAGCACAGTTGAGCTAGACCTACCTAGGAGCACAGGGAAGCTATACCTACCTAGGAGCATAGGGAAGCTATACCCACCTAGGAGCACAGGGGAGCTATACCTACCTAGGATCATAGGGGAGCTATACCCACCTAGGAGCACAGGGGAGATAGACCTACCTAGGAGCATAGGGAAGCTATACCCACCTAGGAGCACAGTGGAGCTAGACCTACCTAGGAGCATAGGGGAGCTAGACCCACCTAGGAGCATAGGGAAGCTAGACCTACCTAGGGAAGCTATACCCACCTAGGAGCACAGGGGAGCTATACCTACCTAGGAGCACAGGGGAACTAGACCCACCTAGGAGCATAGGGAAGCTATACCTACCTAGGAGCACAGGGGAGCTATACCTACCTAGGAGCACAGGGGAGCTATACCTACCTAGGAGCACAGGGGAGCTATACCTACCTAGGAGCACAGGGGAGCTATACCTACCTAGGAGCACAGGGGAGCTATACCCACCTAGGAGCATAGGGGAGCTAGACCCACCTAGGAGCACAGGGGAGCTAAACCTACCTAGGAGCACAGGGAAGCTATACCTACCTAGGAGCACAGGGGAGCTAGACCCACCTAGGAGCACAGGGGAGCTATACCTACCTAGGAGCATAGGGAAGCTAGACCCACCTAGGAGCACAGGGGAGCTATACCTACCTAGGAGCATAGGGGAGCTATACCTACCTAGGAGCACAGGGGAGCTATACCTACCTAGGAGCATAGGGAAGCTAGACCCACCTAGGAGCACAGGGGAGCTATACCTACCTAGGAGCATAGGGAAGCTATACCTACCTAGGAGCACAGTGGATCTAGACCTACCTAGGAGCATAGGGAAGCTATACCTACCTAGGAGCATAGGGGAGCTAGACTTACCTAGGAGCACAGGGGAGCTATACCTACCTAGGAGCACAGGGGAGCTATACCTACCTAGGGGAACTAGACCCACCTAGGAGCACAGTGGAACTAGACCCACCTAGGAGCACAGGGGAGCTATACCTACCTAGGAGCATAGGGAAGCTAGACCCACCTAGGAGCACAGGGGAGCTATACCTACCTAGGAGCACAGTGGAGCTAGACCTACCTAGGAGCATAGGGAAGCTATACCTACCTAGGAGCACAGTGGAGCTAGACCTACCTAGGAGCACAGGGGAGCTATACCTACCTAGGAGCACAGGGAAGCTATACCCACCTAGGAGCACAGGGGAGCTATACCTACCTAGGAGCACAGGGAAGCTATACCTACCTAGGAGCACAGGGGAGCTATACCTACCTAGGAGCACAGGGGAGCTAGACCTACCTAGGAAGCTAGACCTACCTAGGAGCACAGGGGAGCTATACCTACCTAGGAGCACAGGGAAGCTATACCCACCTAGGAGCACAGGGGAGCTATACCTACCTAGGAGCACAGGGGAGCTATACCTACCTAGGAGCACAGGGAAGCTATACCCACCTAGGAGCACAGGGGAGCTATACCTACCTAGGAGCATAGGGAAGCTATACCCACCTAGGAGCACAGTGGAGCTAGACCCACCTAGGAGCACAGGGGAGCTAGACCCACCTAGGAGCATAGGGAAGCTATACCTACCTAGGAGCACAGGAGAGCTATACCTACCTAGGAGCATAGGGAAGCTATACCCACCTAGGAGCACAGGGGAGCTATACCCACCTAGGAGCACAGTGGAGCTAGACCTACCTAGGAGCATAGGGGAGCTATACCTACCTAGGAGCACAGTGGAACTAGACCCACCTAGGAGCATAGGGAAGCAAGACCTACCTAGGAGCACAGGGGAGCTATACCCACCTAGGAGCATAGGGGAGCTATACCTACCTAGGAGCACAGGGGAGCTATACCTACCTAGGAGCACAGGGGAGCTAGACCTATCTAGGAGTACAGGGAAGCTAGAGATCTAGGAGCATTGCTGAAGTCGAGACTGTGGAGGTTCTTAACACCTCCAGATGATGCTATGGATTAGCTAGCCAGTAGTAAGTATCCTATCACTCCACATGTGAGCCTACCACCTGAAACTGCTTGGGGTTTGTAATGTTGTTTGGTCAATAGTCCAGTTCGGCATTCTTCTTTGGTCAGGTGCAGATGTGCCCAGCGGACTGGAGGGCCAGGGCCCATCAAGAGCTGAGCTCAAGACCTTTGCCTAGACAATGGTGGTTATGTTGGTTTGTTTTTATATGATAAATGAACTTGTGCCAAACCTACATAGAGTGCACCGATCTGACAGTACATACGTCACAAGGCACAAGTGGTAGAGCTATAAACTGCCCTACAAGTAGTAGCTTAGGAAGTCAAAGGCAGACTTATAGGAAGTTGGAATCACGAGAAGTACGTAGTTACAGTTCAGCTATCTGAGGGGGGGGGGGGGGGAGAAAACAAAACACCTTCATGCCTCACTCTTCCCCCCCCACCCCCCCACCCCCCCCCCCCCCCCCTCCCCTCCCCGAGTGGTCCTACCAACTATTTCTACAACCACTCATGGAGCAGACATAGCATGTTGAGACTGAAGTGCCCTTACTAGATATACCCTGGCTCTTGCCATTCACAGGGCTAATGCTTGGAGAATACAAACGTTCCACTTGCTCATAATGGTGAAATTCCCACAATGGTAAGTATTTCCTAGTTCACAGTCACAAAGCTTACTCGGGATCCAGTTCTGGTAGGCTACTGTCGCACTCCATCATGGTTGGCTCTTGGTCACTCTCCATCATATACTACCGCCAGCTAACACACTTGTGATTATCCCAGAGTATTACAGAACCGCCTCACTGTGGTTCAAGGTGTGACCTTTCAACTAGAAAGTAGGGGTGGGGAAGTTCCTCGTGTGTGTTGCCGCTTATAGGGGTGTGGCATGGTGCGCGTCTTTTTTAAAATCAGCACCAGCAGTTGGACTCTATTGACCAATAAAGAGCAGCATTTCCTCTCCACTCCATAATGCAACCGAGAGCCTCTGAAAAAGTTGTGGCGTCGAGTCTGAAGTAGTCTCGTAGCCTGACTCTCAAACGCGCACGG
Source organism: Cladorhizidae sp. MBARI D1340-BT2 (assembly GCA_028752905.1). Taxonomy (NCBI): domain Eukaryota; kingdom Metazoa; phylum Porifera; class Demospongiae; order Poecilosclerida; family Cladorhizidae; species Cladorhizidae sp. MBARI D1340-BT2. Next base: position 37,254,507 of record JAQNBH010000012.1, on the reverse strand, counting down.
GCGAACAAGTTGGAAGATAATAATCTGTTTTGTTAGTAGCCACGCGCATTGCCAACTAATTGGTGTTTAGTTTTGCTGGTGGAGTTGAATCTGTTGTTACCGAAAGTGGCAAGATACTGAAGCATCCTTAGCTAAAACCTAAGCAGATTGAAGCGTTTGCTTCAGGCACCTTCATCTCTCTGCCTACTGGGTAGGAAAGTCCATGTCTGTGCTCATATTCTTGATATGATGTGAAGTTTGAATTATTACAACTTAACCTTACATTATTTAAAAGAGGTCTTCTAGTGATCTTGTTTTATTGTCCATCTTTGTGCTGCACATATACAGAAACTTTAGGAAGCATAGTAGTGTCTCGCTCATAGTGGACCAATAGACAAAGTTCAGTTTGCAGGCAGCAATTGTTGGTGAGGCCCCAAGGCCCCCAAACAGACGCCCAAACAGACAAAGAGGAAATTACTTGAAGGAGAGATTCAGCTCATTTTTATCGTCCGTTGTAACAAAATCGTTTGTATATTATGGAACCTCAACACTAATAGCATTGCCTCACCATGGCAACAACCTCCAACACTAATAGCCACAGAAACAACCTCCAACACTAATAGCATTGCCTCCACATAGAGACAACCTCCAACACTAATAGCATTGCCTCCACATAGAGACAACCTCCAACACTAATAGCATTGCCTCCACATAGAGACAACCTCCAACACTAATAGCATTGCCTCCAAATAGAGACGACCTCCAACACTAATAGCATTGCCTCCACATAGAAACAACCTCCAACACTAATAGCATTGCTGCCATATAGAGACAACCTCCAACACTAATAGCATTGCCTCCACATCAAGACAATCTCCAACACTAATAGCATTGCCTCCACTTAGCGACAACCTCAAAACTAATAGCATTGCCTCCACATAGAAACAACCTCCAACACTAATAGCATTGCCTCCACATAGAGACAACCTCCAACACTAATAGCATTGCCTCCACATAGATCCAACACTAATAGCATTGCCTCCACATAGAGACAACCTCCAACACTAATAGCATTGCCTCCACTTGGAGACAACCTCCAACACTAATAGCATTGCCTCCACTTGGAGACAACCTCCAACACTAATAGCATTGCCTCCAAATAGAGACAACCTCCAACACTAATAGCATTGCCTCCACATAGATCCAACACTAATAGCATTGCCTCCACATAGAAACAACCTCCAACACTAATAGCATTGCTGCCATATAGAGACAACCTCCAACACTAATAGCATTGCCTCCACATCAAGACAATCTCCAACACTAATAGCATTGCCTCCACATCAAGACAATCTCCAACACTGCACCTCCACTTAAGAGACAATCTCCAAAACTAATAGCATTGCCTCCACTTAGCGACAACCTCAAAACTAATAGCATTGCCTCCACATAGAAACAACCTCCATCACTAATAGCATTGCCTCCACATAGAAACAACCTCCAACACAAATAGCATTGCCTCCACATAGAGACAACCTCCAAAACTAATAGCATTGCCTCCATATAGCAACAACCTCCCAACAGTAATAGCATTAAAATCAGAATTAAAAAAATAATAAAAATAAAATGAAGTAAAAAATAAATAATAATAATAATAAATTTAAAAAAACAATAAAACGTATTTTATTAATAATAATACAATAAAATAAATTAAATAAACAATAAATAAAAATGTACTTAAATAATAAATCTAAACCAAACCAATAATTAAAACAACAATCACATATAATAATAGTAATAATAATAATAACTAAACAGATGAAACAGATACAGATAATAAATAAACATAATAATAATAATAAAAAAAATAATAATAAATATTAAATAAATAAATAAAATAAAAAGTAATTATGGTGGACGTGGCTTCAAGTTCAGTCTTTAGATAGCTCCCAGCACCCAGGCAAGTCCATTCCATAGTCTCGATTGAACCGATCATACTTTGGTGGCCGATGTGCAATGCCTCCTTCACTAGCAGTTCCTTCTGTCTTCTGGCCTGGTCCGTGGCTTCCTCCCAAAGAATGCTCAGCAGTTGCAGACTTCTCTTTATTACACTTTCTACAGGCATCTTGATGTTTTTTCACTCTGGTCTCCAGTCTTCTGATCGTCTCCTGTATGTAGTATTTCCCACAGCTACAAGGGATGCGGTGCACAACACATGAGCTGGTAAAACATCCTTCACTCTGCTGAGTTGTGTCCTCAGAGTTCTTCCTGATCTGAAGACGTCTTTGATGTTGAACTTCCTGCAGACCCTCTTGATGTCTTCACTCATCCCTGCTGCATAAGGAATCACTACCATAGGATCCTTCTTTTTAGACCCCTCATTGCCTGTACTGGTGTATTCGTCTTCCTTTCTTAGTTTTGATGTTTCTGCAGACGAAAGGTTGATGGAAGCTTGCGGACAGTGGGGTTCAATTAAATTCGATGTGACAAGTTAACTAATTAATTCAAATAAATTTGAAATGACAGTTTAACTAATGACAAGTCAACTAATTTTGAATTAAATAAAGAGACCATAAGATTGGGCAAGTCCGTTCATTTCATTTTCATGTTCGTTTTTCCCACCTCCTTGGAAGTGGGCTTTGAAAACTCTATTTGAGGGCTTTGAAAACTCTATTTGAGGATTCTGGTTTGACACCCACCCACATTGGTACTGCTATTTACTTGTTAGCATTATTAATTCCATGTCAAGAAGAGCGCAAACAAAATCTCTGGAAAGACGAAAGTATGGAGTCATGAAGAGTTACGAAGGATCTTCTGGGTTAGAATCGTGGGAGAAGAAGAGATATCTAGAAGCTGAAGACTCAAATGATGCTGGAAGTTTCACTTTACCTTCAGATGGCGTCTGTAGCTAGTCCTTCCCTAGCGCTGGCTATCACAGGCCTGCCTGCTCCTGTGTCAACCCTGCTCAGTCACTGTATTCTGTGTGTTGCTGATGAAAGAGTGCAAGAATGAAGTCATGATCAAGAGGGGTTTACAACCATCTTGGATCTACCCCTGCCCCCTGGAGTGTTCTATTTTGAACATTATTTTCTCATTCAAAGAAATGTGTATTCCCGACATTATTCACAGTTTTGCTCACTCAATTTTTGTCCATAGTATATAATTTTTATATCATTTAAATTCTCTCTCTTTGCTCTTCAAAATGAATGATCACTTTTTCAATCCAGCCAATTTTCCAATGAGATACGGTTCATTGTGGGCTCATTTTTCCTGCTGAATGAAAAAGGGGGGAGAGTTTTATTAGAAACTGACTGACAGCAACATAAATGGCAAGTCTTGATGAAGGCTGAAAATTTGAACACCTCTGTACTATTGCCGCTGTCAGCCAGATGTCGATGGCAATACCCAAATGACAGTCTAACTAATTCAACTTTGAATTAATTGAACCCCACTGCTTGCGGATAACTGTTCTTGATGAAGACCTTATTCAAATGATGTTCCTCCTTCAAAAGGTCCTCCTTCTCAGTCACTACTCTTCCTCACGTTTTCGTACATCCCATCTCATGAGTTTGCTTTTACAACATATTTGTACTCTCTCTCTCTCCCTCCTCCCTTCCACCTCCTCCCTCCCTCCTTTCCCTCCTCCCTTCCATGCCCCTCCTCCCTCCCTCCTTTCCTTCCTCCCTCCCTCATCCCTTCCATGCCCCTCCTCCCTCCCTCCTCCCTTCGTCTAGGAGATCACGTCTCATGTCACTCCGCTGACACTCCTGAAGGTATGAGCATTTGTTCTGTGCATTGTGTGCACATCTTCATGTGTATGACTAGAGCTGTTGTGTTTATATGGGTGCGACCCTTTACCAAACCATGGTTGCTATGACCCAACCATGGTAGCTATGATCCAGCTGTGGTAGCTATGCCCCAACCATGGTAGCTATGACCCATGTGAAGGGAGTACAGGCTGAAGTTGGCCTGCTCCCTTAACCAAGGCTTGGGGAAGGCTGGCCAAAATTAGTCCTGAACTTATCTATTGCGGACATAACCACGCCCCTCTTCCATATAACCATGCCTCTGCCCGGGCCATTGCTACAGAAAATGAGAAGTCTGTGAAAAGGACATGAGGTAGGACAGAATGTTCTAGCTATGGTGATTTGTTGTTATTGTTGTTTCAAGTGGGAAATACACATTCACAGAGACTTCATTTCTGATAGAAATGCCAATTTTGTACTCATTCTATGCTCCATAAGATGCACTGAGTAGGTTTTTGTATGTAAGGTGAAATATATATAATAAAGTTGTCATTCTTGGAACTATTCCTTGGTCAATTATCTCTCTTGTTTTAGAGCGTATCATCAATTTGGCAAGCATGTCTACCAGTCAGTGGAAGGCCTCGTTCAAGACGTGGTCAAACAGCTTCCTTCTCATTGTGTGTGCCTGCCTCACATGAACCATAACTCCTCTCATTGTGTGTGCCTGCCTCACATGAACCACAACTCCTTCTCATTGTGTGTGCCTGCCTCACATGAACCACAACTCCTTCTCATTGTGTGCCTGCCTCACAAGAACCACAACTCCTTCTCATTATGTGCCTGCCTCACATGAACCACAACTCCTTCTCATTTGTGTGTGCCTGCCTCACATGAACCACAACTCCTTCTCATTGTGTGCCTGCCTCACATGAACCACAACTCCTTCTCATTGTGTGTGCCTGCCTCACATGACACAACTCCTTCTCATTGTGTGTGCCTGCTTCACATGAACCACAACTCCTTCTCATTTGTGTGTGCCTGCCTCACATGAACCACAACTCCTTCTCATTTGTGTGTGCCTGCGTCACATGAACCACAACTCCTTCTCATTGTGTGTGCCTGCCTCACATGAACCACAACTCCTTCTCATTGTGTGTGCCTGCCTCACATGAACCACAACTCCTTCTCATTGTACATGTGCCTGCCTCACATGAACCACAACTCCTTCTCATTGTGTGCCTGCCTCACATGAACCACAACTCCTTCTCATTTGTGTGTACCTGCCTCACATGAACCACAACTCCTTCTCATTGTGTGTGTCTGCCTCACATGAACCACAACTCCTTCTCATTGTGTGCCTGCCTCACATGAACCACAACTCCTTCTCATTATGTGTGCCTGCCTCACATGAACCCCACAACTCCTTCTCATTGTGTGTGCCTGCCTCACATGACACAACTCCTTCTCATTGTGTGTGTCTGCCTCACATGAACCACAACTCCTTCTCATTGTGTGCCTGCCTTACATGAACCACAACTCCTTCTCATTGTGTGTGCCTGCCTCACATGAACCCCACAACTCCTTCTCATTGTGTGTGCCTGCCTCACATGAACCACAACTCCTTCTCATTGTGTGCCTGCCTCACATGAACCACAACTCCTTCTCATTGTACATGTGCCTGCCTCACATGAACCACAACTCCTTCTCATTGTGTGCCTGCCTCACATGAACCACAACTCCTTCTCATTGTGTGTGTCTGCCTCACATGAACCACAACTCCTTCTCATTGTGTGTGCCTGCCTCACATGAACCACAACTCCTTCTCATTGTGTGCCTGCCTCACATGAACCACAACTCCTTCTCATTGTGTGTGCCTGCCTCACATGAACCACAACTCCTTCTCATTGTGTGCCTGCCTCACATGAACCACAACTCCTTCTCATTGTGTGTGTCTGCCTCACATGAACCACAACTCCTTCTCATTTGTGTGTGCCTGCCTCACATGAACCACAACTCCTTCTCATTGTGTGCCTGCCTCACATGAACCACAACTCCTTCTCATTGTGTGTGCCTGCCTCACATGAACCACAACTCCTTCTCATTTGTGTGTGCCTGCCTCACATGAACCACAACTCCTTCTCATTGTGTGTGCCTGCCTCACATGAACCACAACTCCTTCTCATTGTGTGCCTGCCTCACATGAACCACAACTCCTTCTCATTGTGTGCCTGCCTCACATGAACCACAACTCCTTCTCATTATGTGTGCCTGCCTCACATGAACCACAACTCCTTCTCATTGTGTGCCTGCCTCACATGAACCACAACTCCTTCTCATTGTGTGTGCCTGCCTCACATGAACTACAACTCCTAAAAATATTTCCATTTTTACTGCCATTTTTACTGCAACTGTATAAAAAAAATTAACATCTGAATGCCCGTGATTATGTTACATGATTATGTTACATTGTATAAATGTCATCATTCTTTTTGTTGTTGCTTCTTGTTTTGACTAGTGGGTTGGGTGAGCACTCCTGCTCCCTTTCTCATTCAATTACTTGTTTAAGGGGCACTGCCATCTTTAAAGAATAGGTCAGTTGGTCCTGCCCACTTTGCACCCCCACTCTAACTGCACCCCTCCAGGCTAAGTGCAAATAGGGTACACTCCATCCCCTCCATATCAAGTGTCAAACAGGGTATGATGAATAGGGAAGTGATATTAAAATTAATGGTTCCTCACACTCGCAACATATCAATAGGAATTATGACAACAATTATAGCTAATTGCTTCGTCACCCAGTATCACTGTTGGGTGTGACGAATGCATAATAGATAATTAGGTTCGTCAGTGTAGCGGGAAGATCGCAGTTTCTAGCACTTTACGTTGTGTGCTGGTTTAGCGACATTCTTTGGGCTCAAATACAGTTACATGACCTGGAGATCATGACTTGGAGATACATGACCCGGAGATACATGACCTGGAGATACATGACCTGGAGATACATGACCTCGAGATACATGACCTGGAGATACATGACCTGGAGATACATGACCTGGAGATACATGACCTGGAGATACATGACCTGGAGATACATGATCTGGAGATACCTTACCTGGAGATACATGACCTGGAGATACATGACCTGGAGATACATGACCTGGAGATACATGACCTGGAGATACATGACCTGGAGATACATGACCTGGAGATACATGACCTGGAGATACATGACCTGGAGATACATGACCTGGAGATACCTGACCTGGAGATACATGACCTGGAGATACATGACCTGGAGATACATGACCTGGAGATACATGACCTGGAGATACATGACCTGGAGATACATGACCTGGAGATACATGACCTGGAGATACATGACCTGGAGATACATGACCTGTAGATACATGACCTGGAGTACATGACCTGGAGATACATGACCTGGAGATACATGACCTGGAGATACATGACCTGGAGATACATGACCTGGAGATACATGACCTGGAGATACATGACCTGGACTTTCTTGTCACCAAAACATTTGTATAAGATTGTTGACCCTTTCTGCTCGAAATTCACCACCGCTTTCAGGACAGAAGCATTTGAGGAATGCCGACTATAGGCCATAAGAGATACTTGAATGAAGATAAGGAATTTCTTGTTACCTCCCTCTGGTGAACATAAACAGACTGCGTCAATACCGGGGTGGCCAAACCTCAGATGATGGATCACTCCTTCAGCTATGTCACGCAAGAGCTCGTCCAGTTGATCCCGAGCAGGTTCAACCTTGAACTCAAAGCTGTGGTGAATGCAGCGCCATCACTACCAAAGGTCAAAGCAGAAACATGCAATGTGCAAAGTTGCATCACTATTAGTCCTTCAAACCTGCATCACAGCGGGAACAAGAGGCAACTCTTTTTATTTTATTAGTTAATACTACTTTGCACATCTCGGTGTATGCTTGGACAGAATGGTGGCCTTCTCAGGGTCATAAGTGGATGGACATACCTTCATCAGAGTAGGTCAGGTACGTTAAGTTCTCCCTCTTATGTATGAGCCTACATAGCTGTGGATTGGAGCATCTTCATACCTTCATCAGAGTAGGTCAGGTACGTCAAGTTCTCCCTCTTATGTATGAGCCTACATAGCTGTGGATTAGAGCATCTTCATACACCTTCATCAGAGTAGGTCAGGTACGTTAAGTTAGGAACAAATGTAATAAGTTGACATTGCAGTGGGAGAACTCAACTGCCTGAAGACGTTCTAATCCACAGCTATGTAGGCTCATACATAAGAGGGAGCCAAGGACACAAACAGCCTCCCAGCCTTTGATAACAATCTTTTCATCGGCTAACGATCCAGCAAAGAAGCCGAGATATTGGGGATTGTTTGATACTTCTAATGATCCAGCAAAGAAGCTGAGATATTGGGGGATTGTTAGAAGCCACAGACGGTTCGATCTGGTAGTGATGACAAAATGAATTTGCTTCTTTTTCTGATAAGTTCCTGGACTCAACTTTAACACATTTAGCCTTCAGCTACAGATAACTCTGCAAGGCAGAACTTCCGAGGTCTTTATTCAGTTGAAATCATAATTTATGTATAGATTTGATGATACCAAAGAACTGGCTTCTCTTTTGCTTACTTGTTCTCCATCTCCTCTCACAAGTTAAACATGTCATCTGTGGCAAGAATATGGTACATGGTTGCAGAGAGCGAGGACTGGTCTGTTCGTTTAAAAAAAGGGCAGAATACAAGGATACAAAAAAACAGCATGTTGTGGCATTGCAATAATTGTGATAGGATCTGAGAAAAGGGGTCTTAATGTACATGTACAAAATATAAAAAAATGAGTTATTGATACCAGGTGAAAGAACAAAGCAATGCCTATATTTTGGAACTCAAATCATCCATTCAGAAGGTTCATTTTGAGAAAAACGCGTTTTACTTTTGCAGCGCCATTCCTTTGTTAGCGCTCGGCCACTATAGGAAATCCCCCCATTTTGGTGTTTCCCATCTTTCCGCATACACGGGAAGTATTTTCTCCGTGCATACGAGGCACACGTTCTTCTTTTAGGCAACCAGTCAACGAGGAAGACTTGTCCTTGGCATCTGCTGAAGGCCAGGTACCACTTGAGAACTGTTAACCTGATGGCCTGGTACCGCCATAAAAACATTTTCTGCTGCGTTATACCTTTGTTATTAGTGTCTGTAGTTAGTGTCTGTATTGTTGTTGTAATTATTTTTGCGACATAACATAATAAAAAAATATAATAAAAAATAAAAATAAATTTCTCCGTGCAATGCTGTTCCGTTACACGCTTCTTGACCACCAATCTTCTAACCCTACCAAGAAGCAAGCAGGAGCCTTTAGACTCTACACAAATGTATGTATACAAAAAATTAAAAATGGTCAACTATAACTTTGAGGTCATACCACAAAACCATTTTTCTCTACATAAGACCCCTTTTCTCAGATCCTATCATCTCAATTAGTCTACAATACTTATAGCCCTATTTATAACAGAATGTTTGTAAGCAATAGATTCTGCATTATGCAAAAAAAAGAAGACGATTCCAATTATTAAAATTTAGATATTTTGTGCTGGCCACAAAAATCTGACATTGAATAGAGCTACCCCATGATTATATGGTTGCTTGGGACATTAGTGAATTTCTGACTTTGCATAGATGTTTAACTGGAGCTGGTTAAACTCTCCCAGTTATCCGATGGTGTGAGTGTTAAGCTGCAAGAGGGCTGCACCCCAGCCTTCGACAACTAGGGTTGTTCACCTTGAAAAGTGAGCTTTGAGAAAGAAATGCATACACATCCTACAGCTTCTGGACTGTGCCCGATGACTTGACGACAGCATTAGTTAACCTTACGTAGGTTTTAATAAGGGTCGCTTGAAGGTCGCTCTCTTCTCTCAAACTTACATTCATGTCAGCCAACATGCACACATCATGTTCAGATATATCACATTCATGATGGTCTTAAATGCATGCAAGAATTTGCTCTACCATGATGCATTCTGTTCTTTGTAAACAACTTTGGTCTTTCATGTGAAATCTCTCATTGGACCCTGTGAGGGAGAGGTGGTGATGATGAGTTTTAATGGCAAGAGTCGTCCCCATAAAAGGATAGACATACCTTCGTCAGTAGGGAAATTTGACAAGCAAATGGATAGGACCATAAAGCCCGTCCAGGAGTGAAGAGGTTATGTTTTTCTTTTATTTAAACATCCTTCATGCTACTGCCAGCCTGGCATCAGTGTTTTTCACACAGTCCCTGCCAACAATCGCAGCCACTGCCGTTGTTCCCATCTAAATGCTCCACACCCTCTCAAAACTACACGCGTCAAAAGTCAGTTATCGTGCTGATTGTACCTGCGTTGCGCGGCAAAACCGAGACCCCACCCAGTTATATGATAGGTGGGTGAAGCTGAATGATTGATGACCTTTACCAAACGCTGTGGAATACTGGGTTGTTATATTTTTGAAAGGATGAGTTTAGATAGAGCTAGTCAAGATGATAGCTGTAAGGCAGTGCAGTGCCGAAGTAATGAAGCTTTGTCTATAGCACAGCGCAATAAATGTAAAAAGTCGGTTGTTGAAGAGGAGGAATTCACTGAGGTGAGTCTTGCTAGGATATCTATCTTCACGTTACCATTTTACAAGATATTTCTCTGATGCTTATGACACCACCAATGCTGGATGTACTAGAGTACATATTCTGCCAACATGTGATGCAGAGCATTGATGGTGTTGCCTGACATAATGACTACACTAGTTCAATAAGCAAGCTGCTGTGCAAGGCTGGCAAGGTTGACTTCCCACTCTCTAGCATTCCCACACAATTCTTAGCATATTGTGATGGAGATGATAGTGTCTTGTTCCTATGGGACATTTCCACTACATATGTATGGCTGCTACACCTCCTCTGACCCTTCACCCAGTCACACTTTGCTGGAGAGAGGGCAGGTGGTTTTAGACCCTATATTGTGGACTCATAGGGATATTGTGGACTCATAGGGTCATGGCATTGTTGTCTATGTTACATTTGTAGGCAAGCATGTCAATTGTCATGTTACTCTCGCGAGTGATTGTTACACTGGCTTCACCCTGCACTGAAGACAATATCCTTGTAAACAGTGTGATACATGTTTCATATGGTATGTGTGTGATACAGGATATGTGTGTGATACATGGTTGCATAGGATAAGTGTGTTATGTACATAGGTATGTGTGATGCAGGTATGTGTGTAATACATGATTGCATAGGATATGTGTGTTATATATACATGTTACATAGGGTGTGTGTGTGTGGTCATGTGTAATCAAACACACACACACAACACACACGTGTACCACTCACATACATACTCATTCAAAAGACACGGTAAGCATTGTTTTTTAGTATTTTTTCAAACTTGACAGTTTGTGATGGTAATCATAGAGAACTGCTGTCTCTTATATGGCATACTATAGAGAACAGATGTATTTAGAGGACTATAGAAAACTTATGCATTGGGTGGACAATAGAAAACTGATCTATTGGGTCGACTATAGAGGACTAATATATTGGTGGACTAAAGGGAACTGATGTAGTGGTGAGCTATAGGGAACTGATGTAGTGGTGGACTATAGGGAACTGATGTAGTGGTGGACTATAGGGAACTGATGTAGTGGTGGACTATAGGGAACTGATGTAGTGGTGGACTATAGGGAACTGATGTAGTGGTGGACTATAGGGAACTGATGTAGTGATGGACTATAGGGAACTGATGTAGTGGTGGACTATAGGGAACTGATGTAGTGGTGGACTATGGGGAACTGATGTAGTGGTGGACTATGGGGAACTGATGTAGTGGTGGACTATAGGGAACTGATGTAGTGGTGGACTATAGGGAACTGATGTAGTGGTGGGAACTGATGTAGTGGTGGACTATAGGGAACTGATGTAGTGGTGGACTATAGGGAACTGATGTAGTGGTGGACTATAGGGAACTGATGTAGTGATGGACTATAGGGAACTGATGTAGTGGTGGACTATAGGGAACTGATGTAGTGGTGGACTATGGGGAACTGATGTAGTGGTGGACTATAGGGAACTGATGTAGTGGTGGACTATAGGGAACTGATGTAGTGGTGGACTATGGGGAACTGATGTAGTGGTGGACTATAGGGAACTGATGTAGTGGTGGACTATAGGGAACTGATGTAGTGGTGGAACTGATGTAGTGGTGGACTAAAGGGAACTGATGTAGTGGTGGACTATAGGGAACTGATGTAGTGGTGGACTAAAGGGAACTGATGTAGTGGTGGACTATAGGGAACTGATGTAGTGGTGGACTATGGGGAACTGATGTAGTGGTGGACTAAAGGGAACTGATGTAGTGGTGGACTATAGGGAACTGATGTAGTGGTGGACTATAGGGAACTGATGTAGTGGTGGACTATAGGGAACTGATGTAGTGATGGACTATAGGGAACTGATGTAGTGATGGACTATAGGGAACTGATGTAGTGGTGGACTATAGGGAACTGATGTAGTGGTGGACTATAGGGAACTGATGTAGTGATGGACTATAGGGAACTGATGTAGTGGTGGACTAAAGGGAACTGATGTAGTGGTGGACTATAGGGAACTGATGTAGTGATGGACTGTAGGGAACTGATGTAGTGGTGGACTATAGGGAACTGTGGACTATAGGGAACTGATGTAGTGTTGGACTGTAGGGAACTGATGTAGTGGTGGACTACAGGGAACTGATGTAGTGGTGGACTATAGGGAACTGATGTAGTGGTGGACTATAGGGAACTGATGTAGTGGTGGACTATAGGGAACTGATGTAGTGGTGGACTATAGGGAACTGATGTAGTGATGGACTATAGGGAACTGATGTAGTGGTGGACTAAAGGGAACTGATGTAGTGATGGACTGTAGGGAACTGATGTAGTGGTGGACTATAGGGAGCTGATGTAGTGGTGGACTATAGGGAACTGATGTAGTGGTGGAACTGATGTAGTGGTGGACTATAGGGAACTGATGTAGTGGTGGACTATGGGGAACTGATGTAGTGGTGGACTATAGGGAACTGATGTAGTGTTGGACTGTAGGGAACTGATGTAGTGGTGGACTAAAGGGAACTGATGTAGTGGTGGACTATAGGGAACTGATGTAGTGTTGGACTGTAGGGAACTGATGTAGTGGTGGACTGTAGGGAACTGATGTAGTGGTGGACTATAGGGAACTGATGTAGTGGTGTTCTAGAGGTAACTGATGTTTGTTTTCTTGCAGGTCCTCACTGATATTATAAAGAGAGATTTCTTTCCTGATGTGGTGCAGTTGGAGGCTGCAGTCGACCTTGGCGGTGGCCAGACACCGCAGGAAGGACTTACGGTAAATGCCTTGCACACAGAGGACCTGCAAGGAAAGGCCGGTCAGCATGTCTTGGCAGGTGCACCTGTGACTCCTCTGGATGATCAGAAAAGCTTAGGTCTTGATCAGTTCCTCAGTAAGTATGAGAGTGAGGATGATGCCTCTTTCAATGAGATGTTAGTCAGGCAGAAGGCAGCTCACTGGCAGAAGCATGCTTGGTTGCATGAGAAGGAGAAGCATTGTGCGGGAGCCCTGCCTCCCTCAGCCAGCGCGGGTCTAGCCCTCACAGGTGGTGGCGACAGTGGTGGTCCTGATGGCGACGCCCCCCAGACAGCTGTGCTTAACTACTGGCCTTACACAGCCAAGAACTCGCTGATGTACATTCCTGATGGTCTGGAGTGCAGTGCCCTTGAGGTGCTGGCCAGGCCACCCAAGATGAGGGAGATTGTGCATAGCAACACACGTCTGCCTGGACAGTTTGTGCAGAAGCTGCTGCAAGTGTCGGCATTAAGCTCTTCTTGTCCGGCCAAGGGTGTTGTGAATGATAAGATAGGGGTGGATGGCAGGGCAGTCTGTGGTGAGGAGAGCCCTCACGTCAAGGGCTATGGATTCCTAGTGACACCACAGATACAGCCAGGTGAGTGCGTGTGTGCAGGTGAGTGTGTGTGTGCAGGTGGGTGGGCGTGTGCAGGTGAGTGGGTGGGTGCATGCTGGCTCTCCCTGTATTGGTTAACACCCTTAAAAAATAGATGGATGGCCCCTCCCACCTCCAAAACTAAAGGCTTTCCAGAATTATTGTTTTAGTCGCTGTAAGCCCCAGCAGGACTGACTCTGCCCCAGCAGGACTGACTCTGCCCCAGCAGGACTGACCTTGACTCCTCATGGAGTGAGCCTGAATAATAATAACTGCTGGGGGTTGCTTGACATTCATCTTCAACATGACGGGTATAAAATTCATATCAGCTGGGCAGTGGACCCCCTGCTGGTGTGGAACTTGGGTTCCATCTAGATATTCCTGGAACTCCGTAGTTCGGCTGCTCTTGGCCATCTGTTGCTAGTAGCTAATTATCTTGAAGACACACCTCTTGCTTTATCAAGGGAGGCTTTTACCATTTTTTTAATGATTAAATTTTTTATATTTTATTGCTCTATTCTATACCTTGATGCATGTAGTTGTTATGTTTCAAGTTTCAGAGTATTTCAATGCTCTATTATGAAGTTATGCACCTTTTTGTGCATTCTATTTCACATTATCAAGCTATATACAAAATACCGTTTGAATCTTGAAGACGGCGCTCCTGCCAAAGGTAAGCGTATCTCCCGAACCGTTCATGATAGAAGTCTGGAAAAGGACTCTAAATGAAGCTCTCAGTAAGCTTCCAATTACCATAGTTACCACGCAGCCCTGTGCTGTCATCACATGATCTGCGCATCCTGTCAGGCAACTGTCATCATTTCGATTTTTACCAAAAAAATACTCCCCCAAAACACACCCACTTTTCATGGCTTCTCCTGAAAATCACTGTTTCCGAATCTGGAAATATTCTAACTTGCTCATTTTTTAATGTATATATACAAGATTTTAATATATCATTTGAAAGCCCTTTCCCTGCTCTAAAAAGTGAATGATTAAAACATGTTTAAGTCCATCCATGGTGAAGGTATGCATATGGATATACATACCCATGTTTAGAACTTCAGGTTGACCTCTCTTAAAATTCAGTTGTTGTGCTAATGATATTTTTAGCCATTCACTTTTCACTTCTATGATCACTCTAAGCACTTCCTAAGTGGGAAGTGGTTAGGACTAAGTGGCCACGAGTTAGAATATTTGCCCCTGATACTTAGGTGGGATCCATAACTTCACCTAAGTAGTAGATATGCAAAATCTGAGCATATCAAAAGAAAGCACATTCAATACACTGCATCTTGATAAAATTTCACCTGCATTGAGAAAAGAAAAAAAAAGTTATGACAAGTTGTGTCGACCACCCCAGAAATGGTAAAAGCCTCCCTTAAGCCAAGAAAGAAAGCTGGCCAGGAATAACTTTGAGAGCCAGTAACAGCGGGGTAACAAGATGGGGTAATAAGATGAGGGCAGGCAGCTGGCACGGTACATGACAATACTCTTCAGTTGGATTATGTACCTGGCCCCCCTAGCAGGGGTCAAGTTTCTCCTTGTAGCATTGCATTGCACGATGAGGAGCATGAAATGATTAAAGTCGGAAGATCACTGAGACAAAAGAAAACTCTGATTCTGCCTATTGAGACAATCCCCATACTCTCTCTCTAGGCATATATAGGAGCTTCTCTTAAGGGGGTCCACTACCCAATTTTTTTTTGTTGTTGTTGTTGTTTTCCCCCCAAAATATGATGACAGTACATGCAAGATGCTGCCTTCCAAATTGGAGAAGATTTGGTTGCTCCATTCTGGACTTATATACTAACTTGAGTACTCCCGATTTGCTAAGAAGACGCTTCATGTAATAGTGAGTTTCAATGGCCGCGGAGACCGACAAGGGAAGCAAACCAGTGATTCTGGTCATCCCCCTAGGAAGCGGCCTATATAGGACAGACCAAACTTCCCCTCCCTATTCTTGATTTTTCTAGTATGTATATGTATACCACTTTTGGCGTTTTTTTAATGGTATGGTCAGTTCAACCATTGAAATACTATACTAGTCCTTAATATGCCTGTCCCGAAAAAGTTGTTTTGGGGGGCCAAGGACGGTTCTCCCTGCTTCATATTTGGAGTGATCAGAAAAAATTATATAGATTCTGTTTCCTCTCAATGAGAGCTACAAGATGACATTCTCTGTTTTTAATTTTAAGCAAGTATGATGTCAACAGGTACAAAAAAAAAACAGGTACAAAAAAACAATGAAAATGCTACCAAATAGTTTTTTAAATCCATGATCACACTATTTTAAAAAAACTCAATGTTATATTGTGTTTCATACTTTGTAATTTCCCCTGTGGTAAGTTGTGAAATCCCAAAGTAAACTAGTCTCCAAATATGACGGTCCTCGTGAAATCTTAAATGTTCACTAAGTCTGTAGCTGGGTAGTTGGCACAGCACCAGAAGGTAGGTCTGTGTATAGCTACACATCATACAAGATTTCAAATAAAAATTCTGAAGCAGAGAGAAGTTGTGGGTTTTTTTTGTGTTTTTGGGGGGGGGGGGGGGTAGTGGACTCCCTTAACCATTGTTGCAATTTCCCCCCCCCCCCATCCAACCTGGGGGAATTCTGAGGAATTGAAATCCCTTATGTATTGTATATACATACCATCTGTGATGTGTGTGTATGGTAAGGTGTGGATGCATCGCCTCTCATGACATGGGGCAGCATTGAAGGCACTCCACTAAGGCTGGACTCGGAGCTAACCCCTGCACCCGGTCCTTCATTCAGGCTGCCCAAGGTGTCGTCTAGAGAGCGAGTAGCTCTCACACTAGCAGATGAAGTGGCCAAGGCAAACAGAGCAAGAAAGAAGGCCTCCATGGCTGCAAGGTGGGTGTGGTCATCTACATGTGTTCTATTAAAGGCAAGCAATCAATTATGACTACAAGTGTGTTGGAATAGGGTGAGGTCTGGTCACATGCTCGTGCAGACTCAGGGGATTGAGATGTGGTTATGGTTAGGGCTAGGGAGGGTGTGTGGCTGCTGCTTCTGGTTATGTGCTCCAAGGGGTGAGAGTGGGTGTGATAGGTAGGGGTGTGGCTTATGCTTCTTGTCATGCTCATGCTGACTCAGGTTATTGAGAGGGTGTGTGGTAGGGTGTGGCTTTTGCTTCTGGTCATGTGCTCATGCTGACGCAGCGGAGTGGGGTGGGGAGGAGGTTGCTTTCTGTATACTTCACAATATTGACTGACTTGTTTGCACTTGTTCCTTGCAGCCCGGCCATTCTACGCCATCGCCTAGGGGCTACCCCCTGCAAGTCCGAGCGTCTTCGTCTACTCTCGCCAGCTGCTAGGAAATTAGTTAGTCAGAGATCGTCCAGGTCTTGGTCGAACAAAGCCCTCACTGCGAGTTACTCTCCCCGAACTGCCACCAGAAGTACTTCTTCCAAGACTCCCAGTGTTAGAACAATTCCTTCTTCAAGACAAGCCACCCCGCATCTCACGGACAACCTATTGAACTTACAAAATAAACATGTTCACTAATACCATTGTTCTACAGTAAATCACATTTCCTGATAGTGCTCACTGTCCTTTGTATCTACTACACTGCCATGCTCATTGTCCTGTGTATCCACTACACTAACTCACTGTCCTGTGTATCCACTACACTAACTCACTGTCCTGTGTATCCACTACACTAACTCACTGTCCTGTGTATCCACTACACTAACTCACTGTCCTGTGTATCCACTACACTAACTCACTGTCCTGTGTATCCACTACACTAACTCACTGTCCTGTGTATCTACTACACTAACTCACTGTCCTGTGTATCCACTACACTAACTCACTGTCCTGTGTATCTACTACACTAACTCACTGTCCTGTGTATCCACTACACTAACTCACTGTCCTGTGTATCTACTACACTAACTCACTGTCCTGTGTATCCACTACACTCACTCACTGTCCTGTGTATCCACTACACTAACTCACTGTCCTGTGTATCCACTACACTAACTCACTGTCCTGTGTATCCACTACACTAACTCACTGTCCTGTGTATCCACTACACTAACTCACTGTCCTGTGTATCCACTACACTAACTCACTGTCCTGTGTATCTACTACACTAACTCACTGTCCTGTGTATCCACTACACTAACTCACTGTCCTGTGTATCCACTACACTAACTCACTGTCCTGTGTATCCACTACACTAACTCACTGTCCTGTGTATCCACTACACTAACTCACTGTCCTGTGTATCCACTAAACTAACTCACTGTCCTGTGTATCCACTACACTAACTCACTGTCCTGTGTATCCACTACACTAACTCACTGTCCTGTGTATCTACTACACTAACTCACTGTCCTGTGTATCTACTACACTAACTCACTGTCCTGTGTATCCACTACACTAACTCACTGTCCTGTGTATCCACTACACTAACTCACTGTCCTGTGTATCCACTACACTAACTCACTGTCCTGTGTATCCACTACAGTAACTCACTGTCCTGTGTATCCACTACACTAACTCACTGTCCTGTGCATCCACTACACTAACTCACTGTCCTGTGTATCTACTACACTAACTCACTGTCCTGTGTATCCACTACACTAACTCACTGTCCTGTGCATCCACTACACTAACTCACTGTCCTGTGTATCTACTACACTCACTCACTGTCCTGTGTATCTACTACACTAACTCACTGTCCTGTGTATCCACTACACTAACTCACTGTCCTGTGTATCTACTACACTAACTCACTGTCCTGTGTATCCACTACACTCACTCACTGTCCTGTGTATCCACTACACTAACTCACTGTCCTGTGTATCCACTACACTAACTCACTGTCCTGTGTATCTACTACACTAACTCACTGTCCTGTGTATCCACTACACTAACTCACTGTCCTGTGCATCCACTACACTAACTCACTGTCCTGTGTATCCACTACACTAACTCACTGTCCTGTGTATCCACTACACTAACTCACTGTCCTGTGTATCTACTACACTAACTCACTGTCCTGTGTATCCACTACACTAACTCACTGTCCTGTGTATCCACTACACTAACTCACTGTCCTGTGTATCCACTACACTAACTCACTGTCCTGTGTATCCACTACACTAACTCACTGTCCTGTGTATCTACTACACTAACTCACTGTCCTGTGTATCCACTACACTAACTCACTGTCCTGTGTATCCACTACACTAACTCACTGTCCTGTGTATCCACTACACTAACTCACTGTCCTGTGCATCCACTACACTAACTCACTGTCCTGTGTATCCACTACACTAACTCACTGTCCTGTGTATCCACTACACTAACTCACTGTCCTGTGTATCCACTACACTAACTCACTGTCCTGTGTATCCACTACACTAACTCACTGTCCTGTGTATCTACTACACTAACTCACTGTCCTGTGTATCCACTACACTAACTCACTGTCCTGTGTATCCACTACACTAACTCACTGTCCTGTGTATCCACTACACTAACTCACTGTCCTGTGTATCTACTACACTAACTCACTGTCCTGTGTATCTACTACACTAACTCACTGTCCTGTGTATCCACTACACTAACTCACTGTCCTGTGTATCCACTACACTAACTCACTGTCCTGTGTATCCACTACACTAACTCACTGTCCTGTGTATCCACTACACTAACTCACTGTCCTGTGTATCCACTACACTAACTCACTGTCCTGTGTATCCACTACACTAACTCACTGTCCTGTGTATCCACTACACTAACTCACTGTCCTGTGTATCCACTACACTAACTCACTGTCCTGTGTATCCACTACACTAACTCACTGTCCTGTGTATCCACTACACTAACTCACTGTCCTGTGTATCCACTACACTAACTCACTGTCCTGTGTATCTACTACACTAACTCACTGTCCTGTGTATCCACTACACTAACTCACTGTCCTGTGTATCCACTACCTAACTCACTGTCCTGTGTATCCACTACACTAACTCACTGTCCTGTGTATCCACTACACTAACTCACTGTCCTGTGTATCTACTACACTAACTCACTGTCCTGTGTATCCACTACACTAACTCACTGTCCTGTGTATCCACTACACTAACTCACTGTCCTGTGTATCCACTACACTAACTCACTGTCCTGTGTATCCACTACACTAACTCACTGTCCTGTGCTATCCACTACACTAACTCACTGTCCTGTGTATCCACTACACTAACTCACTGTCCTGTGTATCCACTACACTAACTCACTGTCCTGTGTATCCACTACACTAACTCACTGTCCTGTGTATCTACTACACTAACTCACTGTCCTGTGTATCCACTACACTAACTCACTGTCCTGTGTATCCACTACACTAACTCACTGTCCTGTGTATCCACTACACTAACTCACTGTCCTGTGTATCCACTACACTAACTCACTGTCCTGTGTATCCACTACACTAACTCACTGTCCTGTGTATCCACTACACTAACTCACTGTCCTGTGTATCCACTACACTAACTCACTGTCCTGTGTATCCACTACACTAACTCACTGTCCTGTGTATCCACTACACTAACTCACTGTCCTGTGTATCCACTACACTAACTCACTGTCCTGTGTATCTACTACACTAACTCACTGTCCTGTGTATCCACTACACTAACTCACTGTCCTGTGTATCCACTACACTAACTCACTGTCCTGTGTATCCACTACGCTAACTCACTGTCCTGTGTATCCACTACACTAACTCACTGTCCTGTGTATCCACTACACTAACTCACTGTCCTGTGTATCCACTACACTAACTCACTGTCCTGTGTATCTACACACTAACTCACCGTCCTACACTAACTCACTGTCCTGTGTATCCACTACACTAACTCACTGTCCTGTGTATCCACTACACTAACTCACTGTCCTGTGTATCCACTACACTAACTCACTGTCCTGTGTATCCTACTACACTAACTCACTGTCCTGTGTATCCACTACACTAACTCACTGTCCTGTGTATCCACTACACTAACTCACTGTCCTGTGTATCTACTACACTAACTCACTGTCCTGTGTATCCACTACACTAACTCACTGTCCTGTGTATCCACTACACTAACTCACTGTCCTGTGTATCTACTACACTAACTCACTGTCCTGTGTATCTACTACACTAACTCACTGTCCTGTGTATCCACTACACTAACTCACTGTCCTGTGTATCCACTACACTAACTCACTGTCCTGTGTATCCTACTACACTAACTCACTGTCCTGTGTATCTACTACACTAACTCACTGTCCTGTGTATCCACTACACTAACTCACTGTCCTGTGTATCCACTACACTAACTCACTGTCCTGTGTATCCACTACACTAACTCACTGTCCTGTGTATCTACTACACTAACTCACTGTCCTGTGTATCCACTACACTAACTCACTGTCCTGTGTATCCACTACACTAACTCACTGTCCTGTGTATCCACTACACTAACTCACTGTCCTGTGTATCCACTACACTAACTCACTGTCCTGTGTATCCACTACACTAACTCACTGTCCTGTGTATCTACTACACTAACTCACTGTCCTGTGTATCCTACTACACTAACTCACTGTCCTGTGTATCCACTACACTAACTCACTGTCCTGTGTATCCACTACACTAACTCACTGTCCTGTGTATCCACTACACTAACTCACTGTCCTGTGTATCCACTACACTAACTCACTGTCCTGTGTATCCACTACACTAACTCACTGTCCTGTGTATCCACTACACTAACTCACTGTCCTGTGTATCCACTACACTAACTCACTGTCCTGTGTATCTACTACACTAACTCACTGTCCTGTGTATCCACTACACTAACTCACTGTCCTGTGTATCCACTACACTAACTCACTGTCCTGTGTATCTACTACACTAACTCACTGTCCTGTGTATCCACTACACTAACTCACTGTCCTGTGTATCCACTACACTAACTCACTGTCCTGTGTATCCACTACACTAACTCACTGTCCTGTGTATCCACTACACTAACTCACTGTCCTGTGTATCTACTACACTAACTCACTGTCCTGTGTATCCACTACACTAACTCACTGTCCTGTGTATCCACTACACTAACTCACTGTCCTGTGTATCCACTACACTAACTCACTGTCCTGTGTATCCACTACACTAACTCACTGTCCTGTGTATCCACTACACTAACTCACTGTCCTGTGTATCCACTACACTAACTCACTGTCCTGTGTATCCACTACACTAACTCACTGTCCTGTGTATCCACTACACTAACTCACTGTCCTGTGTATCCACTACACTAACTCACTGTCCTGTGTATCCACTACACTAACTCACTGTCCTGTGTATCCACTACACTAACTCACTGTCCTGTGTATCCACTACACTAACTCACTGTCCTGTGTATCCACTACACTAACTCACTGTCCTGTGTATCCACTACACTAACTCACTGTCCTGTGTATCCACTACACTAACTCACTGTCCTGTGTATCCACTACACTAACTCACTGTCCTGTGTATCCTACTACACTAACTCACTGTCCTGTGTATCCACTACACTAACTCACTGTCCTGTGTATCCACTACACTAACTCACTGTCCTGTGTATCCACTACACTAACTCACTGTCCTGTGTATCCACTACACTAACTCACTGTCCTGTGTATCCACTACACTAACTCACTGTCCTGTGTATCCACTACACTAACTCACTGTCCTGTGTATCCACTACACTAACTCACTGTCCTGTGTATCCTACTACACTAACTCACTGTCCTGTGTATCCACTACACTAACTCACTGTCCTGTGTATCTACTACACTAACTCACTGTCCTGTGTATCCACTACACTAACTCA
>JAQNBH010000012.1:37071782-37231763 GCA_028752905.1 Cladorhizidae sp. MBARI D1340-BT2 | reverse complement strand
GGGAGGTGTCTGAGTAATGTTGATCCTGAAGTATAGTGGGAGGTGTCTGAGTAATGTCTGATCCTGAAGTATAGTGGGAGGTGTCTGAGTAATGTTGATCCTGAAGTATAGTGGGAGGTGTCTGAGTAATGTTGATCCTGAAGTATAGTGGGAGGTGTCTGAGTAATGTTGATCCTGAAGTATAGTGGGAGGTGTCTGAGTAATGTTGATCCTGAAGTATAGTGGGAGGTGTCTGAGTAATGCTGATCCTGAAGTATAGTGGGAGGTGTCTGAGTAATGTTGATCCTGAAGTATAGTGGGAGGTGTCTGAGTAATGCTGATCCTGAAGTATAGTGGGAGGTGTCTGAGTAATGTTGATCCTGAAGTATAGTGGGAGGTGTCTGAGTAATGTTGATCCTGAAGTATAGTGGGAGGTGTCTGAGTAATGTTGATCCTGAAGTATAGTGGGAGGTGTCTGAGTAATGTTGATCCTGAAGTATAGTGGGAGGTGTCTGAGTAATGCTTGATCCTGAAGTATAGTGGGAGGTGTCTGAGTAATGTTGATCCTGAAGTATAGTGGGAGGTGTCTGAGTAATGTTGATCCTGAAGTATAGTGGGAGGTGTCTGAGTAATGTTGATCCTGAAGTATAGTGGAGGTGTCTGAGTAATGCTGATCCTGAAGTATAGTGGGAGGTGTCTGAGTAATGTTGATCCTGAAGTATAGTGGGAGGTGTCTGAGTAATGTTGATCCTGAAGTATAGTGGGAGGTGTCTGAGTAATGTTGATCCTGAAGTATAGTGGGAGGTGTCTGAGTAATGTTGATCCTGAAGTATAGTGGGAGGTGTCTGAGTAATGTTGATCCTGAAGTATAGTGGGAGGTGTCTGAGTAATGTTGATCCTGAAGTATAGTGGGAGGTGTCTGAGTAATGCTGATCCTGAAGTATAGTGGGAGGTGTCTGAGTAATGCTGATCCTGAAGTATAGTGGGAGGTGTCTGAGTAATGTTGATCCTGAAGTATAGTGGGCAGGTGTCTGAGTAATGTTGATCCTGAAGTATAGTGGGAGGTGTCTGAGTAATGTTGATCCTGAAGTATAGTGGGAGGTGTCTGAGTAATGTTGATCCTGAAGTATAGTGGGAGGTGTCTGAGTAATGTTGATCCTGAAGTATAGTGGGAGGTGTCTGAGTAATGTTGATCCTGAAGTATAGTGGGAGGTGTCTGAGTAATGTTGATCCTGAAGTATAGTGGGAGGTGTCTGAGTAATGTTGATCCTGAAGTATAGTGGGAGGTGTCTGAGTAATGCTTGATCCTGAAGTATAGTGGGAGGTGTCTGAGTAATGTTGATCCTGAAGTATAGTGGGAGGTGTCTGAGTAATGTTGATCCTGAAGTATAGTGGGAGGTGTCTGAGTAATGTTGATCCTGAAGTATAGTGGGAGGTGTCTGAGTAATGTTGATCCTGAAGTATAGTGGGAGGTGTCTGAGTAATGTTGATCCTGAAGTATAGTGGGAGGTGTCTGAGTAATGTTGATCCTGAAGTATAGTGGGAGGTGTCTGAGTAATGTTGATCCTGAAGTATAGTGGGAGGTGTCTGAGTAATGTTGATCCTGAAGTATAGTGGGAGGTGTCTGAGTAATGTTGATCCTGAAGTATAGTGGGAGGTGTCTGAGTAATGCTGATCCTGAAGTATAGTGGGAGGTGTCTGAGTAATGTTGATCCTGAAGTATAGTGGGAGGTGTCTGAGTAATGTTGATCCTGAAGTATAGTGGGAGGTGTCTGAGTAATGCTGATCCTGAAGTATAGTGGGAGGTGTCTGAGTAATGTTGATCCTGAAGTATAGTGGGAGGTAGTCTGAGTAATGCTTGATCCTGAAGTATAGTGGGAGGTGTCTGAGTAATGCTGATCCTGAAGTATAGTGGGAGGTGTCTGAGTAATGCTGATCCTGAAGTATAGTGGGAGGTGTCTGAGTAATGCTGATCCTGAAGTATAGTGGGCAGGTGTCTGAGTAATGTTGATCCTGAAGTATAGTGAGAGGTGTCTGAGTAATGTTGATCCTGAAGTATAGTGGGAGGTGTCTGAGTAATGTTGATCCTGAAGTATAGTGGGAGGTGTCTGAGTAATGCTGATCCTGAAGTATAGTGGGAGGTGTCTGAGTAATGCTGATCCTGAAGTATAGTGGGAGGTGTCTGAGTAATGCTGATCCTGAAGTATAGTGGGAGGTGTCTGAGTAATGTTGATCCTGAAGTATAGTGGGAGGTGTCTGAGTAATGTTGATCCTGAAGTATAGTGGGAGGTGTCTGAGTAATGTTGATCCTGAAGTATAGTGGGAGGTGTCTGAGTAATGTTGATCCTGAAGTATAGTGGGAGGTGTCTGAGTAATGTTGATCCTGAAGTATAGTGGGAGGTGTCTGAGTAATGTTGATCCTGAAGTATAGTGGGAGGTGTCTGAGTAATGTTGATCCTGAAGTATAGTGGGAGGTGTCTGAGTAATGTTGATCCTGAAGTATAGTAGGAGGTGTCTGAGTAATGTTGATCCTGAAGTATAGTGGGAGGTGTCTGAGTAATGTTGATCCTGAAGTATAGTGGGAGGTGTCTGAGTAATGTTGATCCTGAAGTATAGTGGGAGGTGTCTGAGTAATGTTGATCCTGAAGTATAGTGGGAGGTGTCTGAGTAATGTTGATCCTGAAGTATAGTGGGAGGTGTCTGAGTAATGTTGATCCTGAAGTATAGTGGGAGGTGTCTGAGTAATGCTGATCCTGAAGTATAGTGGGAGGTGTCTGAGTAATGTTGATCCTGAAGTATAGTGGGAGGTGTCTGAGTAATGTTGATCCTGAAGTATAGTGGGAGGTGTCTGAGTAATGTTGATCCTGAAGTATAGTGGGAGGTGTCTGAGTAATGTTGATCCTGAAGTATAGTGGGAGGTGTCTGAGTAATGTTGATCCTGAAGTATAGTGGGAGGTGTCTGAGTAATGTTGATCCTGAAGTATAGTGGGAGGTGTCTTGAGTAATGTTGATCCTGAAGTATAGTGGGAGGTGTCTGAGTAATGTTGATCCTGAAGTATAGTGGGAGGTGTCTGAGTAATGTTGATCCTGAAGTATAGTGGGAGGTGTCTGAGTAATGTTGATCCTGAAGTATAGTGGGAGGTGTCTGAGTAATGCTGATCCTGAAGTATAGTGGGAGGTGTCTGAGTAATGCTGATCCTGAAGTATAGTGGGAGGTGTCTGAGTAATGCTGATCCTGAAGTATAGTGGGAGGTGTCTGAGTAATGTTGATCCTGAAGTATAGTGGGAGGTGTCTGAGTAATGTTGATCCTGAAGTATAGTGGGAGGTGTCTGAGTAATGCTGATCCTGAAGTATAGTGGGAGGTGTCTGAGTAATGCTGATCCTGAAGTATAGTGGGAGGTGTCTGAGTAATGTTGATCCTGAAGTATAGTGGGAGGTGTCTGAGTAATGCTTGATCCTGAAGTATAGTGGGAGGTGTCTGAGTAATGCTTGATCCTGAAGTATAGTGGGAGGTGTCTGAGTAATGTTGATCCTGAAGTATAGTGGGCAGGTGTCTGAGTAATGCCTGATCCTGAAGTATAGTGGGAGGTGTCTGAGTAATGTTGATCCTGAAGTATAGTGGGAGGTGTCTGAGTAATGCTGATCCTGAAGTATAGTGGGAGGTGTCTGAGTAATGTTGATCCTGAAGTATAGTGGGAGGTGTCTGAGTAATGCTGATCCTGAAGTATAGTGGGAGGTGTCTGAGTAATGTTGATCCTGAAGTATAGTGGGAGGTGTCTGAGTAATGTTGATCCTGAAGTATAGTGGGAGGTGTCTGAGTAATGCTGATCCTGAAGTATAGTGGGAGGTGTCTGAGTAATGCTTGATCCTGAAGTATAGTGGGAGGTGTCTGAGTAATGTTGATCCTGAAGTATAGTGGGAGGTGTCTGAGTAATGCTGATCCTGAAGTATAGTGGGAGGTGTCTGAGTAATGCTGATCCTGAAGTATAGTGGGAGGTGTCTGAGTAATGCTGATCCTGAAGTATAGTGGGAGGTGTCTGAGTAATGTTGATCCTGAAGTATAGTGGGAGGTGTCTGAGTAATGTTGATCCTGAAGTATAGTGGGAGGTGTCTGAGTAATGCTGATCCTGAAGTATAGTGGGAGGTGTCTGAGTAATGTTGATCCTGAAGTATAGTGGGAGGTGTCTGAGTAATGTTGATCCTGAAGTATAGTGGGAGGTGTCTGAGTAATGTTGATCCTGAAGTATAGTGGGAGGTGTCTGAGTAATGTTGATCCTGAAGTATAGTGGGAGGTGTCTGAGTAATGTTGATCCTGAAGTATAGTGGGAGGTGTCTGAGTAATGTTGATCCTGAAGTATAGTGGAAGGTGTCTGAGTAATGTTGATCCTGAAGTATAGTGGGAGGTGTCTGAGTAATGCTGATCCTGAAGTATAGTGGGAGGTGTCTGAGTAATGCTGATCCTGAAGTATAGTGGGAGGTGTCTGAGTAATGTTGATCCTGAAGTATAGTGGGAGGTGTCTGAGTAATGTTGATCCTGAAGTATAGTGGGAGGTGTCTGAGTAATGTTGATCCTGAAGTATAGTGGGAGGTGTCTGAGTAATGTTGATCCTGAAGTATAGTGGGAGGTGTCTGAGTAATGTTGATCCTGAAGTATAGTGGGAGGTGTCTGAGTAATGTTGATCCTGAAGTATAGTGGGAGGTGTCTGAGTAATGCTGATCCTGAAGTATAGTGGGAGGTGTCTGAGTAATGCTGATCCTGAAGTATAGTGGGAGGTGTCTGAGTAATGTTGATCCTGAAGTATAGTGGGAGGTGTCTGAGTAATGCTGATCCTGAAGTATAGTGGGAGGTGTCTGAGTAATGTTGATCCTGAAGTATAGTGGGAGGTGTCTGAGTAATGTTGATCCTGAAGTATAGTGGGAGGTGTCTGAGTAATGTTGATCCTGAAGTATAGTGGGAGGTGTCTGAGTAATGCTGATCCTGAAGTATAGTGGGAGGTGTCTGAGTAATGTTGATCCTGAAGTATAGTGGGAGGTGTCTGAGTAATGCTGATCCTGAAGTATAGTGGGAGGTGTCTGAGTAATGTTGATCCTGAAGTATAGTGGGAGGTGTCTGAGTAATGTTGATCCTGAAGTATAGTGGGAGGTGTCTGAGTAATGTTGATCCTGAAGTATAGTGGGAGGTGTCTGAGTAATGTTGATCCTGAAGTATAGTGGGAGGTGTCTGAGTAATGTTGATCCTGAAGTATAGTGGGAGGTGTCTGAGTAATGTTG
Source organism: Cladorhizidae sp. MBARI D1340-BT2 (assembly GCA_028752905.1). NCBI lineage: Eukaryota > Metazoa > Porifera > Demospongiae > Poecilosclerida > Cladorhizidae > Cladorhizidae sp. MBARI D1340-BT2. The sequence continues at coordinate 37,226,512 of JAQNBH010000012.1, read as the reverse complement.
ATCCTGAAGTATAGTGGGAGGTGTCTGAGTAATGTTGATCCTGAAGTATAGTGGGAGGTGTCTGAGTAATGTTGATCCTGAAGTATAGTGGGAGGTGTCTGAGTAATGCTGATCCTGAAGTATAGTGGAGGTGTCTGAGTAATGTTGATCCTGAAGTATAGTGGGAGGTGTCTGAGTAATGTTGATCCTGAAGTATAGTGGGAGGTGTCTGAGTAATGCTGATCCTGAAGTATAGTGGGAGGTGTCTGAGTAATGCTGATCCTGAAGTATAGTGGGAGGTGTCTGAGTAATGCTGATCCTGAAGTATAGTGGGAGGTGTCTGAGTAATGTGATCCTGAAGTATAGTGGGAGGTGTCTGAGTAATGTTGATCCTGAAGTATAGTGGGAGGTGTCTGAGTAATGTTGATCCTGAAGTATAGTGGGAGGTGTCTGAGTAATGTTGATCCTGAAGTATAGTGGGAGGTGTCTGAGTAATGTTGATCCTGAAGTATAGTGGGAGGTGTCTGAGTAATGTTGATCCTGAAGTATAGTGGGAGGTGTCTGAGTAATGTTGATCCTGAAGTATAGTGGGAGGTGTCTGAGTAATGCTGATCCTGAAGTATAGTGGGAGGTGTCTGAGTAATGTTGATCCTGAAGTATAGTGGGAGGTGTCTGAGTAATGTTGATCCTGAAGTATAGTGGGAGGTGTCTGAGTAATGCTGATCCTGAAGTATAGTGGGAGGTGTCTGAGTAATGTTGATCCTGAAGTATAGTGGGAGGTGTCTGAGTAATGTTGATCCTGAAGTATAGTGGGAGGTGTCTGAGTAATGTTGATCCTGAAGTATAGTGGGAGGTGTCTGAGTAATGTTGATCCTGAAGTATAGTGGGAGGTGTCTGAGTAATGTTGATCCTGAAGTATAGTGGGAGGTGTCTGAGTAATGTTGATCCTGAAGTATAGTGGGAGGTGTCTGAGTAATGCTGATCCTGAAGTATAGTGGGAGGTGTCTGAGTAATGTTGATCCTGAAGTATAGTGGGAGGTGTCTGAGTAATGTTGATCCTGAAGTATAGTGGGAGGTGTCTGAGTAATGCTGATCCTGAAGTATAGTGGGAGGTGTCTGAGTAATGTTGATCCTGAAGTATAGTGGGAGGTGTCTGAGTAATGTTGATCCTGAAGTATAGTGGGAGGTGTCTGAGTAATGTTGATCCTGAAGTATAGTGGGAGGTGTCTGAGTAATGTTGATCCTGAAGTATAGTGGGAGGTGTCTGAGTAATGTTGATCCTGAAGTATAGTGGGAGGTGTCTGAGTAATGTTGATCCTGAAGTATAGTGGGAGGTGTCTGAGTAATGTTGATCCTGAAGTATAGTGGGAGGTGTCTGAGTAATGTTGATCCTGAAGTATAGTGGGAGGTGTCTGAGTAATGTTGATCCTGAAGTATAGTGGGAGGTGTCTGAGTAATGTTGATCCTGAAGTATAGTGGGAGGTGTCTGAGTAATGTTGATCCTGAAGTATAGTGGGAGGTGTCTGAGTAATGTTGATCCTGAAGTATAGTGGGAGGTGTCTGAGTAATGTTGATCCTGAAGTATAGTGGGAGGTGTCTGAGTAATGTTGATCCTGAAGTATAGTGGGAGGTGTCTGAGTAATGTTGATCCTGAAGTATAGTGGGAGGTGTCTGAGTAATGTTGATCCTGAAGTATAGTGGGAGGTGTCTGAGTAATGTTGATCCTGAAGTATAGTGGGAGGTGTCTGAGTAATGCTGATCCTGAAGTATAGTGGGAGGTGTCTGAGTAATGTTGATCCTGAAGTATAGTGGGAGGTGTCTGAGTAATGTTGATCCTGAAGTATAGTGGGAGGTGTCTGAGTAATGTTGATCCTGAAGTATAGTGGGAGGTGTCTGAGTAATGTTGATCCTGAAGTATAGTGGGAGGTGTCTGAGTAATGTTGATCCTGAAGTATAGTGGGAGGTGTCTGAGTAATGTTGATCCTGAAGTATAGTGGGAGGTGTCTGAGTAATGTTGATCCTGAAGTATAGTGGGAGGTGTCTGAGTAATGTTGATCCTGAAGTATAGTGGGAGGTGTCTGAGTAATGTTGATCCTGAAGTATAGTGGGAGGTGTCTGAGTAATGTTGATCCTGAAGTATAGTGGGAGGTGTCTGAGTAATGTTGATCCTGAAGTATAGTGGGAGGTGTCTGAGTAATGCTGATCCTGAAGTATAGTGGGAGGTGTCTGAGTAATGCTGATCCTGAAGTATAGTGGGAGGTGTCTGAGTAATGCTGATCCTGAAGTATAGTGGGAGGTGTCTGAGTAATGTTGATCCTGAAGTATAGTGGGAGGTGTCTGAGTAATGTTGATCCTGAAGTATAGTGGGAGGTGTCTGAGTAATGCTGATCCTGAAGTATAGTGGGAGGTGTCTGAGTAATGCTGATCCTGAAGTATAGTGGGAGGTGTCTGAGTAATGCTGATCCTGAAGTATAGTGGGAGGTGTCTGAGTAATGTTGATCCTGAAGTATAGTGGGAGGTGTCTGAGTAATGTTGATCCTGAAGTATAGTGGGAGGTGTCTGAGTAATGCTGATCCTGAAGTATAGTGGGAGGTGTCTGAGTAATGTTGATCCTGAAGTATAGTGGGAGGTGTCTGAGTAATGCTGATCCTGAAGTATAGTGGGAGGTGTCTGAGTAATGTTGATCCTGAAGTATAGTGGGAGGTGTCTGAGTAATGTTGATCCTGAAGTATAGTGGGAGGTGTCTGAGTAATGTTGATCCTGAAGTATAGTGGGAGGTGTCTGAGTAATGCTTGATCCTGAAGTATAGTGGGAGGTGTCTGAGTAATGTTGATCCTGAAGTATAGTGGGAGGTGTCTGAGTAATGTTGATCCTGAAGTATAGTGGGAGGTGTCTGAGTAATGTTGATCCTGAAGTATAGTGGGAGGTGTCTGAGTAATGTTGATCCTGAAGTATAGTGGGAGGTGTCTGAGTAATGTTGATCCTGAAGTATAGTGGGAGGTGTCTGAGTAATGTTGATCCTGAAGTATAGTGGGAGGTGTCTGAGTAATGTTGATCCTGAAGTATAGTGGGAGGTGTCTGAGTAATGTTGATCCTGAAGTATAGTGGGAGGTGTCTGAGTAATGCTTGATCCTGAAGTATAGTGGGAGGTGTCTGAGTAATGTTGCTCCTGAAGTATAGTGGGAGGTGTCTGAGTAATGTTGATCCTGAAGTATAGTGGGAGGTGTCTGAGTAATGCTGATCCTGAAGTATAGTGGGAGGTGTCTGAGTAATGTTGATCCTGAAGTATAGTGGGAGGTGTCTGAGTAATGTTGATCCTGAAGTATAGTGGGAGGTGTCTGAGTAATGCTGATCCTGAAGTATAGTGGGAGGTGTCTGAGTAATGCTGATCCTGAAGTATAGTGGGAGGTGTCTGAGTAATGCTGATCCTGAAGTATAGTGGGAGGTGTCTGAGTAATGCTGATCCTGAAGTATAGTGGGAGGTGTCTGAGTAATGTTGATCCTGTTCCAACCAATCAACTTGCTGACTCTGACTTGCTGTTGTCGTAGGGTGGAGCCTTCATGTAGCAGCACCACACATGCTGGATGCACTTCTATTGTTCTTGTATTTATCCACTCTGCCATGTCTGTGTGTGGCTATGTTGTGCTGTATCTTGTATTTATCCACTCTGCCATGTCTGTGTGTGACTATGCTTTGCTATATCTTGTATTTATCCACTCTGCCATGTCTGTGTGTGGCTATGCTGTGCTGTATCTTGTATTTATCCACTCTGCCATGTCTGTGTGTGACTATGCTTTGCTGTATCTTGTATTTATCCACTCTGCCATGTCTGTGTGTGGCTATGTTGTGCTGTATCTTGTATTTATCCACTCTGCCATGTCTGTGTGTGGCATTGCTGTGCTGTATCTTGTATTTATCCACTCTGCCATGTCTGTGTGTAGCTATGTTGTGCTGTATCTTGTATTTATCCACTCTGCCATGTCTGTGTGTGGCTATGTTGTGATGTATCTTGTATTTATCCACTCTGCCATGTCTGTGTGTGGCTATGCTGTGCTGTATCTTGTATTTATCCACTCTGCCATGTCTGTGTGTAGCTATGCTGTGCTGTATCTTGTATGTATCCACTCTGCCATGTCTGTGTGTGGCTATGTTGTGCTGTATCTTGTATGTATCCACTCTGCCATGTCTGTGTGTGGCTATGCTGTGCTGTATCTTGTATTTATCCACTCTGCCATGTCTGTGTGTGGCTATGTTGTGCTGTATCTTGTATTTATCCACTCTGCCATGTCTGTGTGTGGCTATGTTGTGCTGTATCTTGTATTTATCCACTCTGCCATGTCTGTGTGTGGCTATGCTGTGCTGTATCTTGTATTTATCCACTCTGCCATGTCTGTGTATGGCTATGTTGTGCTGTATCTTGTATTTATCCACTCTGCCATGTCTGTGTGTGACTATGTTGTGCTGTATCTTGTATTTATCCACTCTGCCATGTCTGTGTGTGGCTATGCTGTGCTGTATCTTGTATTTATCCACTCTGCCATGTCTGTGTGTGGCTATGCTGTGCTGTATCTTGTATTTATCCACTCTGCCATGTCTGTGTGTGGCTATGCTGTGCTGTATCTTGTATTTATCCACTCTGCCATGTCTGTGTGTGGCTATGTTGTGCTGTATCTTGTATTTATCCACTCTGCCATGTCTGTGTGTGGCTATGTTGTGCTGTATCTTGTATTTATCCACTCTGCCATGTCTGTGTGTGACTATGTTGTGCTGTATCTTGTATTTATCCACTCTGCCATGTCTGTGTGTGACTATGTTGTGCTGTATCTTGTATTTATCCACTCTGCCATGTCTGTGTGTGGCTATATCTTGTATTTATCCACTCTGCCATGTCTGTGTGTGACTATGTTGTGCTGTATCTTGTATTTATCCACTCTGCCATGTCTGTGTGTGGCTATGTTGTGCTGTATCTTGTATTTATCCACTCTGCCATGTCTGTGTGTGGCTATGTTGTGCTGTATCTTGTATTTATCCACTCTGCCATGTCTGTGTGTAGCTATGTTGTGCTGTATCTTGTATTTATCCACTCTGCCATGTCTGTGTGTGACTGGCTATGTTGTGCTGTATCTTGTATTTATCCACTCTGCCATGTCTGTGTGTGACTATGTTGTGCTGTATCTTGTATTTATCCACTCTGCCATGTCTGTGTGTGGCATTGCTGTGCTGTATCTTGTATTTATCCACTCTGCCATGTCTGTGTGTGGCTATGTTGTGCTGTATCTTGTATTTATCCACTCTGCCATGTCTGTGTGTGACTATGCTTTGCTGTATCTTGTATTTATCCACTCTGCCATGTCTGTGTGTAGCTATGCTGTGCTGTATCTTGTATTTATCCACTCTGCCATGTCTGTGTGTGGCTATGTTGTGCTGTATCTTGTATTTATCCACTCTGCCATGTCTGTGTGTGGCTATGTTGTGCTGTATCTTGTATTTATCCACTCTGCCATGTCTGTGTGTGGCTATGCTGTGCTGTATCTTGTATTTATCCACTCTGCCATGTCTGTGTGTGACTATGTTGTGCTGTATCTTGTATTTATCCACTCTGCCATGTCTGTGTGTGGCTATGTTGTGCTGTATCTTGTATTTATCCACTCTGCCATGTCTGTGTGTGGCTATGCTGTGCTGTATCTTGTATTTATCCACTCTGCCATGTCTGTGTGTAGCTATGTTGTGCTGTATCTTGTATTTATCCACTCTGCCATGTCTGTGTGTGGCTATGTTGTGCTGTATCTTGTATTTATCCACTCTGCCATGTCTGTGTGTGACTATGTTGTGCTGTATCTTGTATGTATCCACTCTGCCATGTCTGTGTGTGACTATGTTGTGCTGTATCTTGTATTTATCCACTCTGCCATGTCTGTGTGTAGCTATGCTGTGCTGTATCTTGTATGTATCCACTCTGCCATGTCTGTGTGTGGCTATGCTGTGCTGTATCTTGTATTTATCCACTCTGCCATGTCTGTGTGTAGCTATGCTGTGCTGTATCTTGTATTTATCCACTCTGCCATGTCTGTGTGTGGCTATGTTGTGCTGTATATTGTATTTATCCACTCTGCCATGTCTGTGTGTGGCTATGCTGTGCTGTATCTTGTATTTATCCACTCTGCCATGTCTGTGTGTAGCTATGCTGTGCTGTATCTTGTATTTATCCACTCTGCCATGTCTGTGTGTGGCTATGTTGTGCTGTATCTTGTATTTATCCACTCTGCCATGTCTGTGTGTGGCTATGCTGTGCTGTATCTTGTATTTATCCACTCTGCCATGTCTGTGTGTGGCTATGCTCTGCTGTATCTTGTATTTATCCACTCTGCCATGTCTGTGTGTGGCTATGCTGTGCTGTATCTTGTATTTATCCACTCTGCCATGTCTGTGTGTGGCTATGCTTTGCTGTATCTTGTATTTATCCACTCTGCCATGTCTGTGTGTGGCTATGTTGTGCTGTATCTTGTATTTATCCACTCTGCCATGTCTGTGTGTGGCTATGCTGTGCTGTATCTTGTATTTATCCACTCTGCCATGTCTGTGTGTGGCTATGTTGTGCTGTGCTGGTACAGGTTGGCAGAGAACAGCAAGGCCCAGGGCAACCTTGCTTACCAGGAAGGATGCTACCAGGAGGCTTTTGAGTTCTACAGTAAGGCTGTGTACCACAACCCAAACTACGCCGTCTACTGGAGCAATAGGTCTGCAGCTTTAATGATGTTGGAGAAGTTCAGCGCTGCGCTGGAGGACTGCACACAAGCTATCAAGCTGGATGAGACTTACATTAAGGTCTGTAGTTGTATAGCCTTGTACACAATAGTTGCACAAAGCCACACTCATCATGACTGCATGTGCTGAACCAACACTTAACATCTGCTGGTGACACAAGACACGAATTTGGCATATCCTTGGAATATGTAGGTACAACCGGGAACAACTTATGAAGAGCATCCACCGCCATTATGAAATTCTCATGATAAACACATACACAGACGGCAGGCATTTGCGAATTGAGCATGACTTGATGGGGGCGGAGCTCAGCAAATTTGCTCATACCTATCTTTACATTGGGATACTCTTCTTGGAAGAGAGCATATGTCTCTCTAATGTTGATGATCATGTGTCTCTTCTGAAGTTTTTCTTTGCCTATTTCAGAACGCACTGTTATGACATCACGTTTGCCTGGTGCCATGCGACTGACATCATCTCGCACATAGACAGCTCGCACTAACTCCACCGTCTCATTTGCAAGACGTGTCATCCTGGTCTTTTTTCAGGCAATTTCATGGCCAGACCGAAGTCATCTGCCAGTCTCCGGAGAACTGCTTTCTTCTTTCGGGGGCTTTTAGGAAGAGCCCCCCTAGCCTTATTAACCGCTTTTCCCAATGACCGCGATGATAAAAAAAGCTTTGGGGCTGGCCTGTGCCAAAGGAGGTAACAATCTTGGCCTTCTTGTTCTCCCTAGACCTTCTTCTCCCTAGACCGGTGTTTCCGTATGCGGGCTTTTTCTCGTTCCTTTTCCAGGGCATCAGCTGACAAGGTCTCTTTTTTCTTCGCTCGGTGTTCCCGGGAGTATCCAGCATTTCGAGCTTTGTATTTGTCATACTGGTCTGTATCACACTTCAGCTTTGTGCGATATCGTCTTTGTCTCGCTGCAGTCTTCCCATCATCAGGCCTAAAAGAAATAAAAAAGTCTTCATTATTTTCTGCCTACTACAGTTCATGCTTTAGAATTCAGTAACTTTGGCTCCTGGTACATTGGAAGCATGGTAACAAACTTGACTTGATTATGGACACCTTGACAAGTAAAATGGGTTGTCTTGATGCTAATCCTCCCTTACTATCCATCAACTCGCGTTCTACGATATGGAATCGTGGAATGGACCATAAACAATCATCAAGTAGCAAGAATGATATCCCTATCCTGTGACTCGCGTGACGTGACTCGACTCGCGTGACATAAAATTAGGAAGGCACTGCACTGACAATAGGTGACCATGATAAAAATCTATTTAGCTCCTTCCTATAGCTCTTGCAAGGAGACACTCAGCAGTTATCACTTGATAGAGAGCTAGATTAATAAATGTACTTACTTGTGTGACTCGTGTGACGACATTTTGCAGGAGTTTTCACTTTCTGAAATTCTAAAAACTTTCAGGCAAAACCTTGATAGAACTTGAACAGGAGATGTAATGGTTGCCAGATGAGCAATGGATGATGCAATAACAAGTGGACGATGCAATAACCCTTGAGGAATTCCAATTAACTGGAATGGAACATTTTAACACTGGTAGGGACTTGACTGGTCAACCCACTTCCCAAGGTTGTTATAGGTCGCCAGATGGACCAATCGGCTTGAATGTCTGGATTTATACCATTTAAACATTCCTCTTTCCAACAAACAATGAAAGTTGGCAAAAATTGTTTTGTTTTATTTCCACTTTGAAGGGTACCTTTACATGGAATGGCTGACATGGTGTTTGTTACCATAGTCACCCAAGCCATGTGTTCTTTATGTTACCATAGTTACCTAAGCTCCATGTTCTTTATGTTACCATGTAGTTACCTAAGCCACGTGTTCTTTATGTTACCATAGTTACCTAAGCTACATGTTCTTTATGTTACCATAGTTACTTAAGCTGCATGTTCTTTATGTTACCATAGTTACCTAAGCTGCATGTTCTTTATGTTGCCATAGTTACCTAAGCCATGTGTTCTTTATTTTTTGTTAACACTAGAAAAATGTCTTATGCGATAGTTACCTAAGCTGCATGTTCTTTGTGTTACCATAGTACCTAAGCTGCATGTTCTTTATGTTACCATAGTTACCTAAGCCACGTGTTCTTTATTTTTTGTTAGCACTAGAAAAATGTCTTATGCGTGCCTGTGCCGGTGAGAGGGTTAACAAGAGTGCTTCCACTTGTGTTCGTTGTTTATTCTGTATCTAGGGTTACCTGAGGGCAGCCAAGTGTCACCTGATGCTCGGCAATCCCTCGCTATCCATAGACTATTACAATAAGGTCCTCAAAGTGGAGAAGAAGAACAGACAAGCTTTGGCTGAAGTGGAGGTCTCACGGTCTGTCTTCAAGGATCTGACTGATGCCACCTTTGCCATGGAAGCCAAGCACTATCTCAAGGCCAGTACACATCTACTCCTAATGACTGTCTTTTGGCTCGTTATTTCTCTGTCTGTCTCTTTGTGTGGCTGTACCCCGTCCCTCTCTATGATCGCTGTGTTACCCTGTCCCTCTCTATGATCCATGTGTGCCTCTGTGTTACCCCGTCCCTCTCTATGATCCCTGTGTTACCCCGTCCCTCTATATGATCCCTGTGTTACCCCGTCCCTCTCTATGATCCCTGTGTTACCCTGTCCCTCTCTATGATCCCTGTGTTACTCCGTTTCTCTCTATGATCCCTTGTGCCTCTGTGTTACCCCGTCCCTCTCTATGATCCCTGTGTTACCCCGTCCCTCTCTATGATATCTGTGTTACCCTGTCCCTCTCTATGATCCCTGTGTTACCCCGTCCCTCTCTATGATCCCTGTGTTACCACGTCTCTCTCTATGATCCCTTGTGCCTCTGTGTTACCCCGTCCCTCTCTATGATCCCTGTGTTACCCTGTCCCTCTCTATGATCCCTGTGTTACTCTGTCTCTCTCTATGATCCCTTGTGCCTCTGTGTTACCCTGTCCCTCTCTATTATCCCTGTGTTACCCCGTCCCTCTCTATGATATCTGTGTTACCCCGTCCCTCTCTATGATCCCTGTGTTACCCTGTCCCTCTCTATGGTCCCTGTGTTACCCCGTCCCTCTCTATGATCCGTGTGTGTCTCTGTGTTACCCTGTCCCTCTCTATGATCCGTGTGTGCCTCTGTGTTACCCCGTCTCTCTCTATGATCTCTGTGTTACCACGTCTCTCTCTATGATCTCTGTATTACCCCGTTCCTCTCTATAATCCCTGTGTGCCTCTGTATTACCCCGTTCCTCTCTATGATCGCTGTGTTACCCTGTGTGTCTCTGTGTTACCCCACCCCTCGCTCTCTGTGCCTCTCCAGGCAGTGGTGATATTAAGACGTTGCCTTGAACAGGCTCCACAGTGTATCATATTCCGCACCAAGCTGGCAGAGGCCCTGATGTTCTCCAAGAGCTTTGCAGATGCACACATCATTGCTAAGTAAGTACAACTCTTCTGCCTGGTGATATGTATGGCTGTCAGTGTTTACAATCCTACCTCCAGCGACCTGTTGAAGGGTGACCGCAACAATGCAAATGCTCTCTATGTGAAGGCCATGTGCTACTATTATGAGGATATTGAAGACAAGGCAACTCAGTTCTTCCAGCATGCTTTAAGGGTGGACCCTGACCATTCTAAATCAAGATTAGCTCTGAAGGTATGGTATAGAGTAGTCGTTGATAGAGGTGAGTGTGTTCCCTGACCTCTGTACCCTGACCTCTGCGTGCTGACTGGCACTAAACACTCGTTCAAAATCAGCCGAAGAGATTGTTGTGAGCCCTTTACCCATGGCTGGCTGTGTGGGCGGTGGCTTGACCCCTGGCTGGCTGTGTGGGGGTAGTGGCTTGACCCATGGCTGGCTGTGTGGGCGGTGGCTTGACCCCTGCTGGCTGTGTGGGAGGTGGCTTGACCCCTGGCTGGCTGTGTGGGTGGTGGCTTGACCCATGACTGGCTGTGTGGGCGGTGGCTTGACCCCTGGCTGGCTGTGTGGGTGGTGGCTTGACCCCTGACTGGCTGTGTGGGCGGTGGCTTGACCCCTGGCTGGCTGTGTGTGTGGTGGCTTGACCCATGGCTGGCTGTGTGGGCGGTGGCTTGACCCATGGCTGGCTGTGTGGGCGGTGGCTTGACCCCTGGCTAGCTGTGTGGGTGGTGGCTTGACCCCTGGCTGGCTGTGTGGGTGGTGGCTTGACCCCTGGCTGGCTGTGTGGGCGGTGGCTTGACCCCTGGCTGGCTGTGTGGGCGGTGGCTTGACCCCTGGCTGGCTGTGTTGTGGACGGTGGCTTGGCCCCTGGCTGGCTGTGTGGGCGGTGGCTTGACCCCTGGCTGGCTGTGTGGGCGGTGGCTTGACCCCTGGCTGGCTGTGTGGGCGGTGGCTTGGCCCCTGGCTGGCTGTGTGGGCGGTGGCTTGACCCCTGGCTGGCTGACTTGGTGGATGATGGTCAAGTTAGGAATGAGTTAGTACGTACTCCACAAAACTGGGCTACTCCAATTAATGCACACATAATGGCGGAGGTGCTGATTGTTGTGAGGGCGTTGCAGTCAGTCATGGATGGTGTCTTCCAGGCCTCCATGACTGCTATCAGTCATGGATGGTGTCTTCCAGGCCTCCATGACTGCTATCAGTCATGGATGGTCTCTTCCAGGCCTCCATGACTGATATCAGTCATGGATGTTCTATTCCAGGCCTCCATGACTGCTATCAGTCATGGATGGTCTCTTCCAGGCCTCCATGACTGCTATCAGTCATGGATGGTGTCTTCCAGGCCTCCATGACTGCTATCAGTCGTGGATGGTCTCTTCCAGGCCTCCTTGACTGCTATCAGTCATGGATGGTCTCTTCCAGTCCTCCATGAGACTGCTATCAGTCATGGATGGTCTCTTCCAGGCCTCCTTGACTGCTATCTGTCATGGATGGTCTCTTCCAGGCCTCCTTGACTGCTATCAGTCATGGATGGTCTCTTCCAGGCCTCCTTGACTGCTATCTGTCATGGATGGTCTATTCCAGGCCTCCATGACCATTGGGATTTACTCAGAAACTATTTTGTCTTTAAAAAGAAGTTGCTTTTGTAAGTTTGGACAAAACATTGTGTTGCAGTGACTAGCTCTCTAACTTTGTTGCTTACCCAGGTATAGCTCACATCACTGACTGCTGTAACTACGGTGCTTACCCAGGTATAGCTCACATCACTGACTGCTGTAACTATGGTGCTTACCCAGGGGCTCACATCACTGACTGCTGTAACTACGATGCTTACCCAGGTATAGCTCACATCACTGACTGCTGTAACTACGGTGCTTACCCAGGTATAGCTCACATCACTGACTGCTGTAACTACGGTGCTTACCCAGGTATAGCTCACATCACTGACTGCTGTAACTACGGTGCTTACCCAGGTATAGCTCACATCACTGACTGCTGTAACTACAGTGCTTACCCAGGTATAGCTCACGTCACTGACTGCTGTAACTACGGTGCTTACCCAGGGGCTCACATCACTGACTGCTGTAACTACGATGCTTACCCAGGTATAGCTCACATCACTGACTGCTGTAACTACGGTGCTTACCCAGGTATAGCTCGCATCACTGACTGCTGTAACTACGGTGCTTACCCAGGTATAGCTCACATCACTGACTGCTGTAACTACGGTGCTTACCCAGGTATAGCTCACATCACTGACTGCTGTAACTACGGTGCTTACCCAGGTATAGCTCACATCACTGACTGCTGTAACTACGGTGCTTACCCAGGTATAGCTCACATCACTGACTTCTGTAACTACGGTGCTTACCCAGGTATAGCTCACATCACTGACTGCTGTAACTACGGTGCTTACCCAGGTATAGCTCACATCACTGACTGCTGTAACTACGGTGCTTACCCAGGGGCTCACATCACTGACTGCTGTAACTATGGTGCTTACCCAGGGGCTCACATCACTGACTGCTGTAACTACGGTGCTTACCCAGGTATAGCTCACATCACTGACTGCTGTAACTACGGTGCTTACCCAGGTATAGCTCACATCACTGACTGCTGTAACTACAGTGCTTACCCAGGTATAACTCACATCACTGACTGCTGTAACTATGGTGCTTACCCAGGTATAGCTCACATCACTGACTGCTGTAACTACGGTGCTTACCCAGGTATAGCTCACATCACTGACTGCTGTAACTACGGTGCTTACCCAGGTATAGCTCACATCACTGACTGCTGTAACTACGGTGCTTACCCAGGTATAGCTCACGTCACTGACTGCTGTAACTACAGTGCTTACCCAGGTATAACTCACATCACTGACTGCTGTAACTATGGTGCTTACCCAGGGGCTCACATCACTGACTGCTGTAACTACGATGCTTACCCAGGTATAGCTCACATCACTGACTGCTGTAACTATGGTGCTTACCCAGGTATAGCTCACGTCACTGACTGCTGTAACTACGGTGCTTACCCAGGTATAGCTCACGTCACTGACTGCTGTAACTACGGTGCTTACCCAGGTATAGCTCACGTCACTGACTGCTGTAACTACGGTGCTTACCCAGATATAGCTCACGTCACTGACTGCTGTAACTACGGTGCTTACCCAGGTATAGCTCACATCACTGACTGCTGTAACTACGGTGCTTACCCAGGTATAGCTCACGTCACTGACTGCTGTAACTACGGTGCTTACCCAGGTATAGCTCACATCACTGACTGCTGTAACTACGGTGCTTACCCAGGTATAGCTCACATCACTGACTTCTGTAACTACGGTGCTTACCCAGGTATAGCTCACATCACTGACTGCTGTAACTACGGTGCTTACCCAGGGGCTCACATCACTGACTGCTGTAACTACGGTGCTTACCCAGGTATAGCTCACATCACTGACTGCTGTAACTACGGTGCTTACCTAGGTATAGCTCACATCACTGACTGCTGTAACTACGGTGCTTACCCAGGTATAGCTCACATCACTGACTGCTGTAACTACAGTGCTTACCCAGGTATAACTCACATCACTGACTGCTGTAACTATGGTGCTTACCCAGGGGCTCACATCACTGACTGCTGTAACTACGGTGCTTACCCAGGTATAGCTCACATCACTGACTGCTGTAACTACGGTGCTTACCCAGGTATAGCTCACGTCACTGACTGCTGTAACTACGGTGCTTACCCAGGTATAGCTCACATCACTGACTGCTGTAACTACAGTGCTTACCCAGGTATAGCTCACATCACTGACTGCTGTAACTACGGTGCTTACCCAGGTATAGCTCACATCACTGACTGCTGTAACTACGGTGCTTACCCAGGTATAGTTCACGTCACTGACTGCTGTAACTACGGTGCTTACCCAGGTATAGCTCACGTCACTGACTGCTGTAACTACAGTGCTTACCCAGCGTGACTGCTGATGAGTCGCTGTTTTTAATTATTATTTTTACATATTTTTTATTAGAAAACAAAGCTGCTTTTGAAGAAGAAGGATGAAGGCAACTCTTTATTCCGCCAGGGCAGACATAAAGAAGCTTATGATGTGTACAGTGATGCTCTTGACATTGACCCTCTTAATCACTCTGCTAATGCCAAGCTTCACTGCAACAAAGCTCTGGTGGGCTCAAAGGTTAGCTCTATATAGAGTTTCTGACTCCTGAGCCACATGCAGTGACATTATGTAATGCAGTTGGGGAGGCTGAAGGAGGCCATACAAGACTGTTGCGAGGCCATCGAGCTGGAGCCTGGCTACATTCGGGCCTACCAGCGCAGAGCTAAATTGTATATATCGCATATTATAGTCTTGTGTGTGTGTACTGTGAGGGTTCTGTTTTACTCACTGTCGTCTAGGTACCAGGATAATAGACAACATGATGAAGCTGTGAGAGATTTAGAACTTGTGCTCCGGAAAGATCCGTCGCCTGACAACAGGACAGCTGTAAAAGATGCGAAACATTTACAGAAATTAGCGAAGAGGAAAGATTATTATAAAATACTTGGCCTGAGGAGGTCTGCTACAGAACATGAGATTAAGAAAGGCTACAAGAAGTCGGCCATGTTGCACCATCCAGACAGGCATGCCAATGCAGACGTCTCAGTCAGGGAGGAGGAAGAGTGCATCTTCAAGGATGTTAGTGAAGCCTACACTGTTCTGATGGACCCCAAAAAGAAGGTTCGCTATGACAATGGCCAGGACTTGGAGGAAGGCATGGGTGAGTGCCCTATATCTATATGTCTATATATAAGCTAATTGGTGTCCAACTCACTCACTATTGGTCTTCTCCAATTGCTCTGTAGATTTCGATCCAAGTGACTTGTTTTCCAGTATGTTTGGAGGAGGGGCGAGGCCTGGAGGAGGGGGTGGGGCAGCCTTTACATTCAGTAGCCCTGGGGGCATGCATTTTCGTTTCTAACTACATTCTACTTGTGCTCCATCTACTATGTGTGTGTATGTATTATTCATTGCTATTGCTCGTGTCATGCCATGTAGTGTGGTATATTCCAGACACTGGGCAAAGTTTTCCATCATCTTGTGTACCTTCTGTTGTCATGCATTCACTCGCCTTGAGGTTGGTGGGCTGTTCTGTACTGCTTGATTACAACAGGTTGTCCCTGAGGAATACCTACCAAGTGTGAAAGCAGTTTCCGTTAATTAGCATAATATTGCTTCATGAAATCAATTTAAATATTTTTCCCCCCCGTATATATATATAGTGGATTCCTGACCTTATTATATTTACCGGTATATATACCAACCTATAATAGTACAAGAGAATACACAAACAAAATTTAGGTAGAAATTTAGGTATATAGATGGTTCCTTATTTTACAAGAAAAACTTAAAAAATCAGTATATATATAACTGTTTCATTTAGAAAAGTGTCCAAGGGGGGGACAACTGGAGTAATCTGGATATTAAGAGGAGGTATGATGTCAAGCACATCAACATCAATAAGAATTTTAATACAATTTCCAAGAGGGGGGGGGGGGGGGGCAAAATGGTTCCAAGGGGAGCCTCCCCCCCCCCCAAATGAAACCCTGTATAACTATATCTGGCACAATTGGGAATTGCACATTTCCAGAACTATTTCTGTGATGAAACTTTCTATTGCTCCAGCTAGAAATCCTTCCAAATATTAAGGGTAACTCAATAGTCGAGGAAAGGTGAATTTTGTGTCTTCCATGTTGGGTGTTGCCCACCGCATGTTCGTGGATTCATTTCATAATGGAACTGCAAAAAAATGTACTTTGTCCTCTATCCAGAAAAGCATGTTGGGCTCGGCATCGATCGAACACTTGCTGTGGATCACTGTAATCCTCTTTCTCCGTTATGGGAGGCTTTTACCATTTCTGGGGTGGTCGACACAACTTGTCATAACTTTTTTGTTTCTTTCTCAATGCAGGTGAAATTTTATCAAGATGCAGTGTATTGAATGTGCTTTCTTTTGATATGCTCAGATTTTGCATATCTACTACCTAGGTGAAGTTATGGATCCCACCTCAGTATCAGGGGCAAATATTCTAACTCATGGCCACTTAATCCTAACCACTTCCCACTTAGGAAGTGCTTAGAGTGATCATAGAAGTGCAAAGTGAATGGCTAAAAATATCATTAACATAACAACTGAATTTTAAGAGAGGTCAACCTGAAGTTCTAAACATGGTATGTATATCCATATGCATACCTCCACCATGGATGGACTTAAACATGTTTTAGTCATTCACTTTTTAGAGCAGGGAAAGGACTTTCAAATGATATATTAAAATCTTATATACATTTAAAAAATGAGCAAGTTAGAATATTTCCAGATTCGGAAACAGTGATTTTCAGGAGAAGCCATGAAAAGTGGGTGTGTTTTTGGGGGTATTTTTGAGTGTAACCAGGGTGTGTGTAACCAGGGTACGTATGCACTAGTCTTCCCCCACTTGAGTGTAACCAGGGTGCATATGCACTAGTCTTCCCTTACTTGAGTGTAACCAGGGTGCGTATGCACTAGTCTTCCCCCACGAAATGATGACGGTTGCCTGACAGGATGCGCAGATCATGTGATGACACAGGGCTGCGTGGTAACTATGGTAATTGGAAGCTTACTGAGAGCTTCATTTAGAGTCCTTTTCCAGACTTCTATCATGAACGGTTAGGGAGATACGCTTACCTTTGGCAGGAGCGCCGTCTTCAAGATTCAAACGGTATTTTGTATATAGCTTGATTATGTGAAATAGAATGCACAAAAAGGTGCATAACTTCATAATGGAGCATTGAAATACTCTGAAACTTGAAACATAACAACTACATGCATCAAGGTATAGAATAGAGCAATAAAAATTTTTTTTTTTAATCATTAAAAAAAATGGTAAAAGCCTCCCTTAACCAATTCTTCCTTCATTATATAGTAAATATCTTTCTTGACCTAAAGGCACCTATCACAATCATTTTGAGAAAGCCTTTAGGGAATGTCATGACTAGGACTGAACCTTCAACATCAACTGAATAACTTCTCCACACCAGCTGAAGAAACTGGAAGATCACTCTCCACATAAGCTGAAGGAACTTGAAGATCACTCCACATCAGCTAAAGGAACTTGAGGATCACTCTCCACATCAGCTAAAGGAACTTGAGGATCACTCCACATAAGCTGAAGGAACTTGAGGATCACTCCACACCAGCTGAAGGAACTTGAGGATCACTCCACACCAGCTGAAGGAACTTGCGGATCAATCTCCACATCAGCTAAAGGAACTTGCGGATCACTCTCCACATCAGCTGAAGAAACTGGAAGATCACTCTCCACATAAGCTGAAGGAACTTGAGGATCACTCCACATCAGCTAAAGGAACTTGAGGATCACTCTCCACATCAGCTAAAGGAACTTGAGGATCACTCTCCACATAAGCTGAAGGAACTTGAGGATCACTCCACATCAGCTAAAGGAACTTGAGGATCACTCTCCACATCAGCTAAAGGAACTTGAGGATCACTCTCCACATCAGCTGAAGGAACTTGAGGATCACTCCACACCAGCTGAAGGAACTTGAGGATCACTCCACATCAGCTAAAGGAACTTGAGGATCACTCTCCACATCAGCTGAAGGAACTTGAGGATCACTCTCCACATCAGCTAAAGGAACTTGAGGATCACTCTCCACATCACCTGAAGGAACTTGAGGATCACTCCACACCAGCTGAAGGAACTTGAGGATCACTCCACACCAGCTGAAGGAACTTGCGGATCAATCTCCACATCAGCTAAAGGAACTTGCGGATCACTCTCCACATCAGCTGAAGGAACTTGAAGATCACTCCACACCAGCTGAAGGAACTTGAGGATCACTCAAGTGTGTAGCCTCTGCGTTCATGAGCTCAGCCTGGCTCTTCTTCCATCTTGACACTAACTTCAAAATGGATCAAAAGCTACACCAAGCCTCAACAGAAAACAGTAATAACTAACGGGAAACTAGCAGCAATTATTTAAGGGCTTTAAAGTGTCCAGTTCCAAATTTTTACCACATGATATGATGAAAATATACATACACCACCTCCCCTGAAGGCTAGGGCCACCACCCCTGTGAGGGTTTGTTCTCGTTACAATACAATGTAGTATTATAATTTAAAATGCGTCCCCTGGAACCATTCACCCAGTGCAAAAATAAACAAAATAAAAATTAAATTAAATTAGATCCGGTAAGATGACTTGAATTTTAACATTGCTCAAGTATTGCCCTCCAAGCATAACTGCAGGCTAACATCTGATCTGATGTCATTAAATTGGATAGAACTAGAGAGCCCTCACAGTTTTCAGCTCAATAATTGATCTGAACGATCATTTCCATTATAGAACTTGCTCGTGACGATCATTTCCATTTTAGAACCTGTTCGTGACGATCATTTCCATTTTAGAACCTCATCGCGAAGATCATTTCCAATTTGCACTTCTTCGTGACGATCATTTCCATTTTAGTAAATGCTATATGACTGTCAGATGGAAACTTCACCTGAGCCTTAAGAAGTTTCTCCACTGTGGGGCTGCTGTACTTTTCCCACCATTTTTTTTTACAATATTACCAAATCGCGGTTCTCTTTGTTCTGCCGTTTCAGAAATAGCTTCAACTTTTCTCTCTCTCCTTTTCTGAAGTCTATTTTCTTTATCCGTTCTGGCAAATCAAACAGCTAGCTGTTCTGCTTAAATAAATTTGGAATCTGCAGCTCTGCACATAGCTATAGTTTTAGTATGCACATACATTCGTAAGAATCAGCTCTTAAAGACATTAATCAGCTAGACAACCTCTACTTGGGCGATTCCTGTAACAGCTCGTGCTGTCGGTGGACTTCCTTTTTTTATCCAAGCCCAGACCAGTGCTGCTGCTTGATACAGCTGTGGCTTGTAGCTTTCTCAACAGCACTCTCAGTAAAATACAATCTAGTTGATAGTATATATATATATGTACTGTAAATATATGTACTGTAAAGTGATAATATAATTGTTATTCTGTCTAGACTTCAGATATCAATTTTCATATGTCATTACGAAGCATATTCATAACTGTAGCTTCCAGATAAGCTCACAGAGTATTGAACCAGGTTAGCTTCTTTACAAGCATAGTTCTGTTATCTGCAAAAGCAGCGCAATCCACTTGCCTTTGTGCCAGCCAGAACGAAGTTGTTTTCACATACCCCAATTATAAGCCTGCATTATAAGACTGACTGGTGTGTGCCGTTTTTATATATATAGGCTGGACGTATAGTGACGATATTGAAACACATGCGTAGCACGACTATGTCAAGTATTCCTGACAATACTTCATGGTGCCCGAGCTTCATAGAAGTGTGGCGGACTGGAGGACTTAGTGCATGCAAGAAGTTAGAATCTGGCACAGATGAGGGTGCATAGGAGAAATCTGAAGGTTTTGTTTGGTAAGAGATTGGATGTGTTGGAAAAGCAGATGGTGAAAGTTAATGTAAATAAATTTAAGTGAGAATGGAGGAGAGATATCTTGAGGAGGAAGAATTATGAGCTAAACAATGAGGTTGGGTCAGTATGTAAGTGGAAGTAAATGATGAAGATGGGAAATGAGGATTGGTCAGCATGTAATGGTGCAGAGGTGGAGAGAGAGGTCCCTGCAGGGTCAGGAAGGTGAGGTTGCAATTTAGACCGAGTCAGCTGGAGAATAAGAGATGTGGAATAATTAGGGACGAGCAATGTATCGTGATAGTGGAGCAAGGGAAGATGTGTGACATTTCTTGGTAATGTGTGAGGAATTTGAGAGGGATTAGCTGGTACTGGTGGACGAGGTACGCAGAATTGTAGGGGGTGGATGGATAATATGGAAGAGTGGGTAAGGATGGTAAGGTGGTAATGTTGTTGGGGAAAGTGTGGAGGAATTAAGAAGCTGATGTATGACAAGCGGGTGAATGGTCTTTGGCTAACCTCCCCCCGCCCAAACTAGCTAGCTGGACAATCTTAGATATATTTACTGGTTTTTTTGTTAGTATTTAGTGTCACAGTGCTATATATGTTAGTATTTAGTGTCACACTGTGCTATATATGTTAGTATTTAGTGTCATACTGTGCTATATATGTTAGTATTTAGTGTCACACTGTGCTATATATGTTAGTATTTAGTGTCACGGTGCTATATATGTTAGTATTTAGTGTCATACTGTGCTATATATGTTAGTATTTAGTGTCACACTGTGCTATATATATAATGTTAGTATTTAGTGTCATACTGTGCTATATATGTTAGTATTTAGTGTCACTGTGCTATATATGTTAGTATTTAGTGTCACAGTGCTGTGTGTCACACTGTGCTATATATGTTAGTATTTAGTGTCACACTGTGCTATATATATTAGTATTTAGTGTCACACTGCTATATGTTAGTATTTAGTGTCACACTGCTAGATATGTTAGTATTTAGTGTCAAACTGTGCTATATATCTTAGTATTTAGTGTCACACATTTATATTAGTATTTAGTGTTTAGTGTCACACTGCTATATGTTAGTATTTAGTGTCACACTGCTATATCTGTTAGTATTTAGTGTCACAGTGCTATATGTGTGTCACACTGTGCTATATATGTTAGTATTTAGTGTCACACTGTGCTATATATGTTGGTATTTAGTGTCATACTGTGCTATATATGTTAGTAATTAGTGTCACAATGTGCTATATATGTTAGTATTTAGTGTCATACTGTGCTATATATGTTAGTATTTAGTGTCACACTGTGCTATATATGTTAGTATTTAGTGTCACAGTGCTGTGTGTCACACTGTGCTATATATGTTAATATTTAGTGTCACACTGCTATATGTTAGTATTTAGTGTCACACTGCTAGATATGTTAGTATTTAGTGTCAAACTGTGCTATGTATCTTAGTATTTAGTGTCACACATATATATTAGTATTTAGTGTTTAGTGTCACACTGTGCTATATGTTAGTATTTAGTGTCACACTGCTATATATGTTAGTATTTAGTGTCACAGTGCTATATATGTGTGTCACACTGTGCTATATATGTTAGTATTTAGTGTCACACTGTGCTATATATGTTAGTATTTAGTGTCACGGTGCTATATATGTTAGTATTTAGTGTCACACTGTGCTATATATGTTAGTATTTAGTGTCACGGTGCTATATATGTTGGTATTTAGTGTCATACTGTGCTATATATGTTAGTATTTAGTGTCACAATGTGCTATATATGTTAGTATTTAGTGTCATACTGTGCTATATATGTTAGTATTTAGTGTCACACTGTGCTATATATGTTAGTATTTAGTGTCACAGTGCTATGTGTCACACTGTGCTATATATGTTAGTATTTAGTGTCACACTGTGCTATATCATAGACTACTAGAACTAGTTCTAGTAGTCTATGGCTATATATATTAGTATTTAGTGTCACACTGCTATATGTTAGTATTTAGTGTCATACTGCTATATATGTTAGTATTTAGTGTCAAACTGTGCTATATATCTTAGTATTTAGTGTCACACATATATGTTAGTATTTAGTGTTTAGTGTCACACTGCTATATATGTTAGTATTTAGTGTCACACTGTGCTATATATGTTCGTATTTAGTGTCACACTGTGCTATATATGTTAGTATTTAGTGTCACACTGTGCTATATATGTTAGTATTTAGTGTCAAACTGTGCTATATATGTTAGTATTTAGTGTCACACTGTGCTATATATATATGGTGTCCTTAATAGGCTCCACAATATCAAGATAACTGGAGAAAATTCAGCTCTGGCTGCACCTGGCAAGTGAATTGCACTGCTTGTGCAGAAAACATAACTATGCTTATAAAGAAGCTAACATTGTTCAATACTTGGTGTGTTTACTCTGGAAGCCATAGTTATGAATATGCTTTGTACTGAAATCTTTACAGAAAAACCTATGTACTTAGATTTATGATTGTGGTAAAATAACAGGTAATCCTTCCCAAAATAACAAGCCGGCCTCTGTGCACACTGTGCTCTGGCTAAATGCTCGGTTTGGCTTTATCATTCTGGAAATGATGATGACTGCATCCTGCACTGGCCAAAGAGGAGAAATGTCTGTCTGTGTGTGTGTGGTACATGTAAAATAATTGCATTATCAATCTTTGTATCTTTAATAGTAACAGCTAATGTATATATCAGCTAATAATAAGAATAGTCGACACCAAAAACAATAATATAATAGCCTAATCAATAAACTCTCAGTTGACATAATAACATTATAATATATAATAACCTTCTATATAATTATAACCAACTTGAAATTGCATTCTCTCGATGTTTTGTGTCAAGATGCTCTAGCCTTCAGTGGGGGGCACTGAAGGCCGGTCAGACTGGACAATTAGATAACTAATATGGTTCTTGTCTTGTTTTCATTTATAATTTTTAAAAAATGTCTTGGCAAGAAGAAGAAAAAAAGATAATTAAATATAATAATAATAATAAATGCAATAATAGTTATACATAAATTGACAAATAAGACGACACAAAGATGAATCCAGTCTAAGCACAGTATAAGTATTCAATTCAGGATTTCTCAGTGTTAGATTTTAGTTGCCAGTGGTGGTCAGACTACTCATCTTTTCTCCATAACTACTTGTCGTCCATTCTCAGACCTAAGCTGGAAATAGAGAGCTTGGTGGACACTGCTAATAGATGGGCTCTCGCCATGTCATCTAGGGCACTCTTCAGGAGGGATTTTGCTGGGTTGTCATTACAAATGTGTCCCAGATCTTCTGATTGAAGATTGCATAACCAGTGGGAGGGGGACTGTCATGGCCCTGAGACCACATTGATCATCCAAGGGTGGTGTTGATACCGACTGCAAGCTAGCTGGTAGAATGTGGCTGCTGAGACGAGATAGGCAGCAGCTGAAGCCAAGTAGGCAAAAGGAGCAATCTGCACTGCACTCTGGAATCCAAGACCACCACATCTAACAGTAACCACGCTGGATGTTCACCACCAGAATGAATGTTCATCACATTACTCACTATGGACTTGAGCATAACATCAAAGGCAATTAGATCAGTGGAGAGGAAACAGGAGGAAGTTCTGAGGGTGTACAGGAGTTTGGGGATGGCAAAGGAGGTACGTAGCAGGAGAACACTATCATGGGCTGTGATATGCTGCAATCTGATACCCACCTCAAGGGCTTTGAGCTTTTCCTTGAGAGCAGCTGAAATGCAGTCAACATTCCTTTAGAGGAGAGCCAGTAAGGTAGCACATGACAGGTCAACAACTCTAGCTCCAGGCAGAGTAGTGATGAATGATTCCTCTCGTCACCAGATAATCACAGACTTCAAGCTCAAGGTAATCTCTGACAATGACTCGATGACTTCTAAGTGTCACAGAATCTTCCAAATAGAGTTTCTAATGTGATATCATCCAAAGTACATCACACAAAATTCAGAAGAGAGGAGGGTGCAATGGCAGTGGATAGATGGGCAACAAGGGTCCCCCTGCTGCACACCCTCTGATTAATCGATGGTTTTGTCCCCCCAGAGAAGAATGGAGTACATATGGTAGATGCTAGTGGCTAGAGCTTCAACACCCTCCATCTTATCCCTATGGACAGAATTAAAGGCTTTCTTGATTGATAAAAACTATCGATTCATCAGAAGGTGTGCAGCAGGGACCCTGGCTGTAGCTGACTGAGGTATTGTCTGGCAGCATGGACTGCTGCTTCTGCACCTCCACTAATCCCATAACCTAGCTGCTTGGGAGCCAAAAGAGTTACCATGTCCTCTACCACCTTCTTCCTAGTAGTCTTTGCCACCAACCTGCAGAGGGTACAGCCCACTGCAATGGGCCTGACACCACCACCTTTCTTCTCCAGGACAAAAAGGGTAGCTCCGAAAAAGAATGGGTGGATACCTAATGGGGCTTTCCCTTCCAAAACCAGAGAAGAAAAGGAGGCCAGAGATTTGAGGGAGTAGAACTCAGCATTGGGTGAGTTGATCATATCCTTCAATTGCTGTAATCTCAACCTATCTGGCCCACCAGCAGACCCATTTGGAAATATCCTGATATGCCTGTCTACATCCTCAGCAGATATGGACAGCGGAGACACATTGATATTTGGGGCTGATGGGATATACGACTCTGAACAAGGAGGAGGTGCTTCTCTTTCAAGCCATGAAGGTTTCAATACTCCTGTCTGCCATAGAGTCCTCAGAACGCGCAAGGCAAACTAGTCCCTTGAAATCTCCTTCTTCCTGACATCGTGCAGCCTAAGGACTCCATGGGATCCTTCAGGTTGCCCCCACCCCTCTTGGTGGAATGGGTAGTGATCAGGGATCACCCTCCTCTCTCAGCTGCCCGTGACCATGGCAGCCAAGGACCATTTCCGGTCACAGCAAGTGAGGCACCATCTACTGAAGTGTAACAATCTCTCTTAAGCAGTGACATTGTTCATGCTAACTACACCCTCCAAAATAGTGGCCAATTTCATATCTGTTATCCCTGGAAGCCCAAGGAATCCTCTTCAAAAACTTCAGGTATGGGACTTGGAGGAGGCTGAGGTGGATGGGCTAGGGGTACGGTCACATGGTACTGATTGGCTTCTGGAGTCTTCACTGGCCTATGTAACCACTGGCCATTTACGAGAACCAGAGCAGTGCTATGTGCATATGTACAAGTCCAGCAGCTGTCAGAGAGAAGCCCCTAGGGGTCTAAGGCACCCACTACAAACTCAATGCATAACTTTGTCCATCTATCGGACATTTATTTATTATTTTTTGATTATTTTTTTATAATTATTATATTTATTATTATTATTATTATTATTATTATTATTATTATTATTATTATTATTATTATTATTATTATTATTATTATTATTATTATTATTATTGTTATTGTTATTGTTGTTATTGTTATTATTGTTATTATTATTATTATTTTATTATTATTATTATTATTATTATTATTATTATTATTATTATTATTATTATTATTATTATTATTATTATTATTATTATTATTATATTACTATTATTATTATTATTATTATTATTATTACTATTACTATTATTATTATTATTATTATTAATATTATTATTATTATTATTATTATTATTATTATTATTATTATTATTATTATTATTATTATTATTATTATAATTAACTATTATTACCACTATTATTGCCACCTCAATAATCAACATCAAATTTTATTCATCAATGTTTCGACTAGATGCTCTAGTCTTCATCACGAATTATCTGGTTAACATGCTGGAGGTGTGTGCCAGTTCACATGATGCTGGACGTGTGTATATACCAGTAGCACATGGTGATAGCTAGATACCAGTATATAGGCAGCTGATGAAGGCTAGAGCATCTAGTAAAAATGTTCAAGAGAATACAATTTCAAGTGGGTTATTGAGAAGGTAATAAAGAGGGGATAGTAACACAGTGGCAGGAGTGGCAGTGCTGCGGAACTTGATGGAGGAAGTTAGCAGAGAGGAAGGAGGAGAAATAAATCCTTATGGTAGGATTGCAAAGATGGAGGAGGGTTGACTGGTAAAAATTGTGGCAGACAAGCTAAGAATGGATGGAGGGATGGATGGTGAGAAGAATATATACTGTTGAGGAGGAAATATGATCTGAATGCTATATAAGCTAGGGTCAGTGAGGCAATGGAAGGTGAAGATGAAGAAGAGAAACGTGTGTGATTGGGAGGAGGATGTCGAGAATGCAGCAAGTCACCTCTACTCCACAAGCTAGAGACAGCACCTCCATACACATGCAGCAAGTCACCTCTACTCCACAAGCTAGAGACAACACCTGCATACACATGCAGCAAGTCACCTCTACTCCACAAGCTAGAGACAGCACCTCCATACACATGCAGCAAGTCACCTCTACTCCACAAGCTAGAGACAACACCTCCATACACATGCAGCAAGTCACCTCTACTCCACAAGCTAGAGACAACACCTCCATACACATGCCACAAGTCACCTCTACTCCACAAGCTAGAGACAACACCTCCATACACATGCAGCAAGTCACCTTTACTCCACAAGCTCGAGACAACACCTCCATACACATGCAGCAAATCACCTCTACTCCACAAGCTAGAGACAACAACTCCATTTAGGCCTATCTATATGTAAACCCTATAGTTTTATTCCCAATGCTATACAGTAGGCCTAGCTGTATATAAACCCTATAGTTTTATCCCCAATTTTATAGAGTAGGCCTAGCAGTGAGCAGTTTGAAGTGGTATATGTTGGCAAAAGGTGATGGAGCAGAAAGGTATACAAGGTAATTACAGGGATATGAGGGAGTGAGGTTGATGTTTAGATTGAGGACAGGATCAGCAGGTCTATTGCAGGACAAGAAGCGATGTAGGCTGTGTAGTGATGATAGATGCGTGTTGTGTGACAGGAAGGAAGTGGGGCACTTTCTAATAGATGAAGAATTTGGAAGGGAACGGAAAACGATGAATTTGGAAGGGAACGGAAAATGTTAATGAATGAGCTGGATGGAAAGTATTGATATTCTAGCGAGCTACACATTCATGTTCAAAATCAATCATCACTGTAGTTTACTTCTATTGGCTTCCTTGCTAGCTAGCACTTGGTTTGATCCATCATCGAGAGACTTCCTTAGGATCAGGTAGAGCTTCTACACTCCATGTCTTCAAGGGTGAGCGCCATAAAAGTATGCCCTTGAATAAATCTTGAAGATTTGCCTTTGAAATCTTGAAGCTTGAAATGGACTCTAAAGCCTGACACGCCCTATACACTTGGGATAGCTGTGTGAAAGCCTGACACACTCTACACACTTGAGATAGCTGTGTGAAAGCTATAGCTAGAAACCTCATCTGTAGCTACAACTACTGCAATGTGCTAGGTATGATCAAAAGAAAAAAATCATCAGATGACCTACTAACTTAGTAAGCTCAAGTTAGCTTGAGCTATGTAACATACTTTGTTGTATTTTTTATTACCTGATCCTACAGTGGTGAGAGAAAGCTATAGCTAGAAACTACAGCTCTATTAGAAGCTGCACCTGTCTGGTCTAGGACTAATGAAGGAAGTTTACTGAGAACAACTACAATGTTAGTTGCTACACCACTCACTGATGCCCACAGATTCAGCATTGTAGCTATATATAGAGGTGTGATTAATTTGGAAACAGTTGTCAAGTGTATGTGAATGGTTTCTTGCACCCTTGTGTATACTAAAACCATAGCTACGTACATAGATTTTTTCCCCAGCAGAACAGCTAGCTTCCTTTACAGAATGGATAAAGAAAATAGACTTCAGAAAATAAGAGGGAGATAAAAGTCAAAGTGTGCCTCTGAAACAGCAGAACCAAGAGAATGGACATCAGAAGAATAAAAAGTGCAAGTGATAGAAAAAGAGAAGGGAGAAGCACAGTGGGGAGCATCCCACAAGAAACTTCCTTGGGCTTAGATAAAACTTCTGCATGCCATGTTTCTGTAGCTTTAAAAATGGATGTTGAAGCTTCATTCTGACACTCTAGCGCTATGAACAGGTTTGCCAAACGGGAAATAATCGTCACATGCTAAACTGGAAATGATCGTCATGCTCAATGTCCAGAGGGTTCTCATCCCAGCCTTGCACCAGTTTGAAATCTACAAGGAATATGTCTTAAAAAGTACTTCTCATCAACACACTCTAACTACCGTTTTCTAAACTGGCAATGGTCACCACAGGCAATATTGTTGTCTTTGATAACTGTAAGGAATATACTATATACCCTAAGCATCATATTACAATCCAATGTGCTGACATCAATAATGATCAGTGCATAGTGTTAGGCCTGCAGCTATGCTTGAAGTAGGACAATACTTAGGGCAATGTGATATATACATATATAGTAAATTGATGTTTTTTATTGCACCTTTACTGCCAAGCAATGCCTTGATAAAAAGGCGTGGCCTGAATATGACGGTTAATGTGGTGTGTAGAGAGTCTTGTCTGAAGTTTTCTAAAGAGAATTGTATGGAAAGAGTTAATGTGAAGGAGTATGTCAGGGACGAACCATCGAGCATATGCTCGCTTGATGTTAGACAAGTTTAAAAAGCTAAGGGAGTCTCTTGAAGAAATGGAAATGTGGAAGTTGTGCAGAACGCTCTTCCTCTACTTATTCAACACAGATTTCTTAATTCCTTTGAGACTGCCTGGCATAAATGTGTTATTCTTAGAAGATCAATGGATTTTGCCAAGGACAGAATAAGGTCCAACCAACATTCTAAATGGATGACCCCCAAAGAATTGAATTGTTTTAATAGGAAATACAAATCTCATCCCACTTCTACTAACTTCTAGGAACTCACTACCTCCCAACAGTTATCACCAAATCTACCTTTGAAAATCATCTTGTAAATGGGATGACTTATAATAATCCATTGGCTGCCAATTTCACCAACTGCTACATACAATTTGATCATTCTTTGCATCAATTTCATTCTACATCAATTACTAGAAAGTACATTGGATTTAAAATAACACGAGTGTTGCCATCAAAAATTAACTCTTTGAAGGTCAGCATGCTAATAATTGTTGCATCTCCGTGGTCGGACAAAAATTGAAAAAATATAGCTCTAAGGCATATTAGCCAGTCAAGTGTTTCTAAGGTCCAGAAGCAACTCTATTGCCTTCAGCACTAAGTAACTTTGCCATAGAAACAGTTAGCTATAATCAGAAAAGAAATTGCTAGCTAGTGAACAAGATCAATGGAGTTTAAAGCTTTAACAACTTACGTTAGCTTCAAAGTGTTAATGTATTAATTGGATGGTCCTTCAGAACAACAAATCTAAGCTTTGCCAGTGCCAATTCCAATTACTTTTCCTGTAAATAATATCATAGGCAACGTACTGCTTATTAGTGTCACACCCATTCTTTCTCAGCAAAATTTCTAATTAGTACCCAACTGGGTGTTTGGACTAAAATGGAGTGGTAAATAATAATAATAAGATTTGCTTTACAACCATGTGTAAGATATACATACAACCATGTGTAAGACATACATACAACCATGTGTAGTATATGCATACAACCATGTGTAGGATATACATACAACAATGTGTAGGATATACATACAACAATGTGTAGGATATACATACAACCATGTGTAAGATATACAACAACCATGTGTAAGATATGCATACAACAATGTGTAGGATATACATACAACCATGTGTAAGATATACATACAACCATGTGTAAGATATACATACAACCATGTGTAAGATATACATACAACCATGTGTAAGATACATACAACCATGTGTAAGATATACATATAACAATGTGTAGGATATACATACAACCATGTGTAAGATATACATACAACCATGTGTAAGATATACATACAACAATGTGTAGGATATACATAAAACCATGTGTAAGATATACAACAACCAGGTGTAAGATATACATAAAACCATGTGTAAGATATACATACAACCATGTGTAAGATATACATACAACCATGTATAAGACATACATACAACCATGTGTAAGATATGCATACAACAATGTGTAAGATATATACAACCAAGTGTAAGATATGCATACAACCATGTGTAAGACATGCATACAACAATTTGTAAGATATACATACAACCATGTGTAGTATATGCATACAACCATGTGTAAGATATACATACAACCATGTGTAAGACATACATACAACCATGTGTAAGATATACATACAACAATGTGTAAGCTATGCATACAACCATGTGTAAGATATACATACAACCATGTGTAAGATATAAATACAACCATGTGTAAGATATATAACAACCATGTGTAAGATATACAACAACCATGTGTAAGATATACATACAACCATGTGTAAATGCATACAACCATGTGTAAGACATGCATACAACCATGTGTAAGATATACATACAACCATGTGTAAGATATACATACAACCGGTCCATGTATAAGACATACATACAACCATGTGTAAGATATACATACAACCATGTGTAAGATATACATACAACCATGTGTAAGATATTTATACAACCATGTGTAAGATATGCATACAACCATGTGTAAGACATGCATACAACAATTTGTAAGATACACATACAACCATGTGTAAGATATGCATACAACCATGTGTAAGATATACACACAACCATGTGTAAGACATACATACAACCATGTGTAATATATGCATACAACCATGTGTAAGATATACATACAACCATGTGTAAGATATACATACAACCATGTGTAAGATATACATACAACCATGTGTAATATATGCATACAACCATGTGTAAGATATACATACAACCATGTGTAAGATATACATACAACCATGTGTAAGATATACATGGTGAAATCAAGAACAAATCTAGATTTTTGGTGGAGTATATAGGAGGTGCTGGTAGTCTGTGTAGGGGAGTGGCTTGTCAACTGCAATGAGAGGGTAGCTGAAAACTATGTTGAGGAGAGTTAGTTTGTAGTAGTTTGCAAGGTCCAAGAAGATCCACTGCCACTGGGATACCAAGTGAAGTGTCGGCTGCTCATGTTTACCTCCACAAAAATGGCTTATCCACATAACCCTAGAAGTCGTCAGAGTCACTACTTGTGGGCTTGTCCAAGTACTCCAGAAAAGATTCTGGGTTAGATGGTAATTACTCTATATATGAGAAAGAAGGGAAATGCCAGTTGCTTATATAAGAAGCTGCAAGGCATAAATGCGTTACTCGGCAGATAACGGGGATGGAGAGGGGGGCGTAGTGCGCTTGCTCGAATGCATTAAATAATTGGATGTGAAGGTCGAAATATCCACTGAAGGCGAACTGTAATGAAGAGCTCTAAGCAACATTATGTGATGCAATGCGACTAATATAGTCATGATTGCGATGTGACCAATGAGACAGTGAGAGCCAGAATTTAGGTCAATCTGCGATGTCTTATGACCAGTGGTTGATAATCACTTTGAGAGTTCAATGAACTTCTAATGTGACATAACTTTTTAGTATGGTGATAAATCATGTAGGTGTCTGTGTGGAATTAATGTGTGATTTTGTATCAGAGTAAAATCGATCATATATCTTACAAAGCATTACAATACTTGTACTTGCTTTATACAACTTTAGATACATAGCAAATATAATCCAATTAGCACTTGTAGGTCTTTGCGAGCCCAATCAAGCCTCGAGAGCCACTACTGATCCAGCATAACAAAACACCCAGACAGCCATAGCGTATGTCTAGTCCTGAACAGCACCACAATTAGCAGTGGTCTTCAAAACAAGTAGTAAATGTTGTATTCTAACTCTAAATGTAATGGTACTAAGTGGTAGGAAAACACCTCAAGTGTATGAATTGTTTCATGTTAATAATTTAAATTAATAACATTTAAAAAAACTAAACGACTTCTACAGTTCCATAGTGACTAAAATGATGTTGATTTAAAAAGATAAAAAGTAAGTAAATTATATTTTACTAGTTCTGAACTATATAACTGGCTAATAAAAACAACAATGTTGTTGCTGTTTAGTATACATATGCTCTTTAGATGGGAGGAGTTTCATGAATGTTAGTCACAATGTCAGGCAGCTGTATATTCAGAGGGCCAGGGTTATTGGAGGAGGCTGGCAATGGTTGGGTGGGAGATCTGGGGTGACGGGTCATGGCTGAGTTGCGACCAGACGGCAATAAGGTGAGGCCAGCATTTTCATTCTGCTGGTTAGCGAAGTGTATAAACACATCATCCAACGTCGTCTGACTCAAACTGTAATCCTGCACACATCAAGGAGACAGAAATATGATGACCATGAGACTGTTTACATACATGTGTGCTATAGTTATGGGTGGAGTCAACCACAATGATATTTAAGAGAATGAACAACTAGGAACAAATTGTGTGGCTTACTCTGGAGTGAGGGTCACAGTTGACTTACGACTGGATGGCAGTCAAGTAAGGCCACCATTTTCATTCTGCTATTTTATTTGTGCATAAATGAATCGTGATAAAAACAAAATTCCTTTCAGGTGCACGATGTGATGATGAAACAGTGAACTAAGACAGTCTTCTACATAGCACAAGGCTGTATAAGGTGAGGACTATTGGCCTGCTAGCCAGACTAGCATCAAGGAACTAAACAGAACACTTGTACCGTTCTATGCTGTAGGATACTAAATTTAGGCCAAAGAACCTAGAGGTCATTTTAGCTTGAATCCAACTATGCTATAGTAAGGTGGGCAATGAAGTTTGTCTCAGAGATCTTCCATGTTGTAATCTAAATAACCTTCAGATATAACGCAGCATTCAGAGATGTTGCCTACCACAAACATTGCTTTTCTTTTTCAGCATTTACAATGTTTTTCTAGTCGAGTAGGACTGGATGTAGCATCACTAGCAAATAGATTGGTAGGACTGGATGCAGCAGCACTAGCAAATAGATTGATAGAACTGGATGTAGCATCACTAGCAAATAGATTGGTAGGACTGGATGTAGCAGCACTAGCAAATAGATTGGTAGGACTGGATGTATATAGCAGCACTAGCAAATAGATTGGTAGGAATGGATATAGCATCACTAGCAAATAGATTGGTAGGACTGGATGTAGCATCACTAGCAAATAGATTGGTAGACTGGATGTATCAGCACTAGCAAATAGATTGGTAGGACTGGATGTAGCAGCACTAGCAAATAGATTGGTAGGACTGGATGTAACATTACTAGCAAATAGATTGATTATATTTCAACTGTGCCTTCTCTACCCTAGTCTTTTCGCAGTGGATTCTGAGGTGCATTCTTGTGTGCACATATACCGGTCCTAAATGGGTGACAATCCTAATACGTACATATGCCACCTGTCCCTTCCTGACTGAATCTTTTAGTACTGGAAGATTGGCGCAGGAAACTGCAGAACCCAGTGTGAAGACCTTTGTTCTTGAGAAACAAGGAGCTCTTTGTTTGGTTACTTTACTTATCTCACCCAAGAAGCAAGAAGGATCTCTGTTCTGCAGATCTTGAGTGTTTATAATTTATGGTGATTTCCTCAATATTCATTAGCAATACTTTTATTGCAAGATATCTCCATATTACAAGATCAGTCAGGAGTGTGTGTGAGATACAAAGGTGATATATTGTGTGGTCACTAGAACTTGTAGTATTTAGAGTTTAGACATCACATTTACTTAATATAACATAATTTAAGTGCCTTTTCAATCTCATAATATTCACATTACATTATCTGGCGGTCATGCTATAGAGTTTGATCTGCACATGCACACTTCATATATAGTGTACCTTTATTTCCATACTCTCTCTTGCTGCTTCCATGGCAGTGTAGACAGAGGAGAGCTTCAGCTCTTCTCCAGTCAACTGGTATACTAAACTAGTGCAGTGCTCCTCCTGAAGTTGATACACAAGAAATGATATATATATATTATATATCTAAATAACAATAAGCTATACCTAAACATAAGCTTGTGCATGCATGCAAAGTCCTGCAGATATCACAGAAAATTTTGCAAACATGTCACTTCTCTATTTCTATATATCCGGATCTAATTTCATTGGAAGGAAGTCATGCAAGCTGTAGATTTGCCCCTTACAACTAACCAGAGGATGGTGGACATTTTGCATCACTTCATTCTCCAATTTGTTGTTGTTGTAGCATATATACATATCATATGATATATCTTTCAAAGACACCTTCCACTCTTATATTGAAGTGGCTTACACTCAGAAGAGTACTACTGTTCTCCCATAAATACCATAATGATTGATCGTGGCCAAGCAAAGGTGATGTGAGTAGCGAAGGTGACGTAAGTGCCTAGCGAAGGTGATATGAGTGACTAGCAAAGGTGACGTAAGTGCCTAGCGAAGGTGATATGAGTGCCTAGCAAAGGTGATGTGAGTAGCGAAGGTGACATAAGTGCCTAGCGAAGGTGATATTAGTGCCTAGCAAAGGTGATGTAAGTGTCTAGCGAAGGTGAGTGCCTAGCAAAGGTGACGTAAGTGCCTAGCGAAGGTGATATGAGTGCATAGTAAAGGTGATGTGAGTGCCTAGCAAAGGTGATGTGAGTGCCTAGCAAAGGTGACGTGAGTGCCTAGCGAAGGTGATGAGAGTACCTAGCAAAGGTGATATGAGTGCCTAGCAACTAGCAAAGGTGACATGAGTGCCTTACAAAGGTGACGTGAGTGCCTAGTGAAAGTGACGTGAGTGCCTAGCAAAGGTGACATGAGTGCCTAGCAAAGGTGACATGAGTGCCTAGCAAAGGTGACGTGAGTGCCTAGTGAAGGTGACATGAGTGCCTAGCAAAGGTGACGTGAGTGCCTAGTGAAGGTGACGTGAGTGCCTAACAAAGGTGATGTGAGTGCCTAGAGAAGGTGATGTGAGTGCCTAGCAAAGGTGACATAAGTGCTTAGTGAAGGTGACGTGAGTGCCTAGTGAAGGTGATGTGAGTGCCTAGCAAAGGTGATGTGAGTCCCTATCGAAGGTGATGTGAGTGCCTAGCAAAGGTGACATGAGTGCTTAGTAAAGGTGACGCGAGTGCCTAGTGAAGGTGATGTGTGTCCCTATCGAAGGTGATGTGAGTGCCTAGCGCCAACTTTGTGGAAGAAAAGTTTGTACGATACTTTTGGATTCCATTTTTCTTATACCCTGGGCTTGCAAGCACTTAGCTGTCCATATTTAGGATGGCAGATGAAACGAGTATATATACCATATAACATCTTGTTAACCACCTACACGTGTGCTCATTGTTATGTTCCTTATAAATTTGCCATGCCATGGGTGTGTCAAGGGGTCACCTGTGCAACCACCAAGACTTATGCTGCTGAACTGATAGTACTGCCACCAGATAGCTATGAAGCCAGCTATCACTGTACTGTTAGTATTAAAGCTTTATTAATTCAAATACAGATATGTCTGACAAAGTACTGAGTGACTAGCTATATTCGCAATGAACTCCAAAGGTCTGAACTCTGGTTACCCCTTTTATAGAGTGCCAGGCCAGAAACACGATGGGTTTGCTAATTACATACCAGTATGTAATAACTAATTAGTACACAATACAAGTGTTAATTGTTACTAGTAAGTTCAGATCCAGGTCACCCTGTGACAGGGTGCACTTTGTTTAGTGCCACAGTACAATTACACAGAACTTTGAAATTTCTCAGAAAGCAGAAGTTGAAGGTAAACAGCAGAAGAGGACTAAAAGGTACAGAACTAATTGTGTACAACTTTAGCTCCTGTTAGAAGCTAACAAGAGCTACATCTAGCTTTGTAAACCAAAAATATGACAAACAATCTATCTAAGATGGCCTCCCCCTTCAAGGCTGCAGGGATTCAGGGTGGTGTCTCAGTTGCAATGTTTCTTACAAGCTAACTACTATTTTTGGAAGTATTTCTGATTGGAAGACTGCAGAGATACCTGTCTGACCTGCTAGGCAAGACTGCAGAGACACCTATGCATGACCTGCTAGGCAAGACTGCAGAGACACCTATGCATGACCTGACTGCAGAGAGAAATATGCATCACCTGCTAGCAAGGGTGCAGAGACAACTATGCATGACCTGATATGCAAGGGTGCATGACCTGCTATGCAAGGCTGCAGAGTGAACTATGCATGACCTGATATGCAAAGGTGCAGAGACGACTATGCATGACCTGCTAGTTCTTTAAACAAAAACAGGCTGCAACTCCTCAAAGTGTAAGTTCAAAGTTCTGGCAATATTTTTATTCAGCAATCTGCTGGTCATGTGCAGACGTGGTGTGGTGTTCACTGCATTTGGCTTATATGCGAGCTGTATGCACTGATATGCTTATAGTCATCAATAGGTTTGCTAGTAGCTGCACATGTAGAGCCTTGGAAAGTACATAGTAAGCCCCCATACACCATTCACTTCAAAAATCAGATGAGTGGGTGCCTTGCAATATGAACATGTTCTTTTAAGTGATGGTCATCTGAGAGGTGAGAGGGTTAAGTAATGGTCATCTGAGAGGTGAGAGGGTTAAGTGATGGTCATCTGCATGTTCTTCTAAGTCAACTCGACTACATTGTTACATTCCTTATTTGTAACTGTGTGAGCGTTTGCTGGTTGATTTGATGTCCGGCTACTGCCTCCACTTAGCTAGCTCTATGTGAGCATTTGGTGGTTGATTTGATGTCCGGCTGATGCCTAGCTCTATGTGAGCATTTGGTGGTTGATTTGATGTCCGGCTGATGCCTAGCTCTATGTGAGCATTTGGTGGTTGATTTGATGTCCGGCTGATGCCTAGCTCTATGTGAGCATTTGGTGGTTGATTGTAATGTCCGGCTGCTGCCTCTGCTAAGTTATTGTTGTTATTGGTTCTCAAATACTTAATAAGCTTCCACTCCTCCATTTCAGCTCCATCCAGGTCACAAATTGATCGTCCTTGCTATTTCTCTCTCCAACTTTGTAGATGTGATTTCATAAAAACTTATATACAGTGTGCTTGCTACGTGTACCCTTCAAAATCCTAGTTTGCTGAAAAGAGTATAGTGGGCACCTATTACATTGGCATGCTCACTAAACACTTTTTGGTGGGATATATACCCTACACTTTCAGTCCTGCCATTAAAACTAGAAAGGGCATTAGTATTACTTATGTAAGTTCTGCCTGATCGAATTAAAAATAATTGGCTGAAAAAATGGCTGATGATTGCATCTGTTGTCGTGGACAACCTCTTTCTTACTCATCCTGTTCCTTCTGGTAGTTCTTCTGCTAAGAGAGGCTGCACAGGCTCCTGTGTAATGCTGGCTAAGACGGTGCTCTTGAATGGATTTCTTTGCTCGTGTTTTGTCATGGACCTAGTCTGAGCACTTCATTTGTTGACCTCACCTTTATTTGTTGTTGTATCCATATATTTTTATTGTTTTTGTCATCTACCTGTGGCCTTCAGTGCCGTATCTGGAACATCTGTGGAGATGAGCACTTATGCTTACTTGGTTTCAATCCAATCTTGAGAAAGAAGATGGATGAATCGCCTTGCAGTAGGTTTTCACAACATGAAGTAGTTGAGTGTCAGTTTGGCACTCTAATGAGTTGAAAAGTGTAATTGTCAGACTGTTTGTGTCGGAAGTTGCAATCGTCAGCTATTTCCTTACAATAATTTTTGCTCACTTCTCCCATATCAGAAGTAAAATTTTATAACAACTATCCACCATTTCACTGGGAATCTACAGGTCACAAATTTGGTGTTCGGCATGCATGGTACCAGTCCACAGGGGATTTGCAGGCCACAAATCTAGTGTTTATCATATACAGTACCAGTCCACTTGGCAGGCCACAAATCTATGATATATTTAGCATGTATGGTACCAGTCCACTGGGAATTTGCTGGTCACAAATCTGGAGTTTAGCATGTATGATAACCAATTATTTTACCAAAATACATCTTACTGTGGAGATAATGTGATTGTTCCAACTAAAATGTTGTGGTTATAGGTATGTAGATGGCATTACATTGCTGGGCAGTCCTACAACCAATTGAGACAACTCAACTCAATCCACATGCAGTGTCAGACTCTATGTAAAGGGAATTATTTTCCATGAGAGGGAGAATTCACGGTATTAGTAATATGAAGGGAAGTCAGAGGTTTCTGTGGTATTCCAATAACTACATTTGCAAGCCTAGACCTATAGCAGCTGACATAGCTACAGCTGTGGTTTGTAGCTGTAACTTTTGCCATAGATTATGACCTTCTTCTAAGTTGTTGTAGAAACAATTGGGAGTTAGTAGTTCCCTTTAGGCTTGATATTGCAAGTCTTGATTGTATATTATTTCCCTACTATTATTGAGGCCATAAATTTGAATGACCCTCCAACACTCTGAGGATTAAAGCATCTCTATGCACATGGAAGAAAGAGATGGTAGATTCAGACCCTCCAAGAGCAAAGAAGGCAAGAGATATGCATCTTGTTAGCTGTGTATCAGCAGAAGAGTAGAGGAAGGAATGTGCCAAGCAAAGAATACGTCTTGCTTTTATTTTTGCACTTCTTCACAGAGATAATTTAAATTTCTAAAAGGTAATGATGAATTGGAATTAGGTAAAACATGAAATGGAAAATGGCATTTTTGAAAACAGAAAACGATTCTCTCTATACATGACAAGCATTCATGCTTACCTTTAGAACAGCATTGTCGATGTTCTGCCGTACAAACTCCTTGACTTCTTCAATCTGCCCTGTCACTCTGATCTTGAGCCTGTAACCATCTCCATAGGCTGACTTCAGTTGCTGTATGGATCCCAGACAGCAGAAGGACCCATTCACCATGATGCCCACCCTGGAACACAGGGCTTCACACTCGGCCATGCTGTGTGTGGTCAAGACCACACTCTGCCCTGCATTCACAACATTGCGCACCACCGACCACAGGAACCGTCGGGCCAGCGGGTCCACACCAGATGTAGGCTCATCCTATAAACAGCAAAATCTCATCTTTAGCAGTTGGCATGGCACAAATATCATGTTTAAGTTGAAGTGTCAAGAACTCTGACAACTCCAATATTGTAGCACCGTGCATGTCACATGCATTAAAGCTTACAAGTAGTATAAGGGAAGGTCGAGCCAGGAGAGCAATGGCGGTCGACAGCTTCCTCCTGTTGCCACCAGAGTAAGTGCCTGCAGGCTTATCTGCATAGTCCTTCAGCATGAGCTTCACCAACATCAACTCCACAACCTTCTTGGTCTCTGCCTTAGCCAGCCCCCGGAGTCTGCAGTAGAAGGTCAAGTGCTGTCTTCCAGTGAGACTATCCATCAGAGCATCCACTTGAGGACAGTAGCCCACCATGCCATTCTGAGCCACTTTGAACTGGGAGGCCGACACACTGGTCGAGCCAATGCTGGCCTCACCACTGGTCATGCGGATATCACCTGTCAACATTCGGAATGTACTCGTCTTGCCAGCGCCATTCACACCAAGCAAGCCAAAGCACTGAGAACACATGCACACAACATGCAGGTCATCTTCTAGTAAATGCTCTGCTAATATAATACACTGCAACCATTAATACAGTACATTATTACCTCTGCTTTCTGCATGCGCAGACAAAGTTGGTTGACAGCTAGTCTGTACTGGGAACTGCAGTGTGTGCCATAGATCTTAGTCAAGTTACGCAGGACCAGCAAGTCTCCCTTAGCTTGGTGTTTCTGGAGCACCCTGCAGCGCTCTCTAGACACTGCTGCATCCTCGTTGTTGGGCACTGGTAGAGACAGGTCCTTACAACGAATACTGCAGAGATAAAAATAATAGCATAAAGTGGCTAGCTGAGAACTTTTCTCTGTGGGTATTCATGCACATTATACTGATATACCATAGTTTCGATGTTAATGATTTTTGTGGGATGAATCAACCACAGAAATTTATTTCAACAACTACAACATCAAGGCGAACAAAATATTAAATTTTAAAATAGTAAGGACAGACACGGGGTGTAGCAGGCATGCAAGCTATAGCTATTAATGCATAAATGTTCTCTGAGGTGCAGAGAGGTTACCATGAATTTATTTCAAGTATAAATGGACCATATTTTTCCAAGACACCTGCTATCATATCGTTTCCTCCTATGCTATTGGCACCAGATGCGAGGTTTTGCTTCACAAATAGTTGCTGCATCATTTTTCTACGCTGGCTTTAATTTTACATGCTTGCTGTGATTTGGCTCCTTTCAAACTGTTCCACCCTTCAGTTTCTGCACAATGGAAGAATGCAAGCTGACTCAGAAGAATGTTTTACAAGTATATAGGATATGTGTGGTCTTCTGGGAATGAGATGCTAAACAGCACAGCATAAAATCCATAATATGGGCTCAACAAGAGATCCAACATTGAGGACCATATTGAGGGTACATATTGATGTACAATGGGACAAGTATCTGCATAATGTGCCTTTGGTGTACACCAGAACATCACAATGAGGCAAAACTAGTGAGAGACCATGTTTTCGGTATATGGAAGCTGAATTTTTACCTGTACATGAGGTAGATTAGCAACTCTCACTAATTACTGACAGGAAACTCTCACTAATTACCGACAGGAGCAACCCTCACCAATTACTGACAGGAGCAACCATCACCAATTACTGACAGGAGCAACCATCACTAATTATACTGACAGGAGTAACCATCATTAATTACTGACAGGAGCAACCATCACTTATTACTGACAGGAGCAACCCTCACTAATTACTGACAGGAGTAACCATCATTAATTACTGACAGGAGCAACCATCACCAATTACTGACAGGAGCAACCATCACCAATTACTGACAGGTGCAACCATCACTAATTACTGACAGGAGCAACCATCACTAATTACTGACAGGAGTAACCATCATTAATTACTGACAGGAGCAACCATCACCAATTACTGACAGGAGCAACCATCACTTATTACTGACAGGAGCAACCCTCACTAATTACTGACAGGAGCAGGCAGAAACAAGGGAACTTGCAGTACAGGTGACACAAGCTTTACAGAAATGATAAAACGCTATTACAACATGGAGGGTAGGTGCTTGTCAGGATCAATCAAGACTGGGGACCTTGTGCTGATCTATTTCACATAGGCGGTGTCTGGAAAGCAGCAGCAGCTGTTATTCCCAGGGCATGGACCTTATCATATGTTGAAGGCACTCAGCTCAGAGTATAAGCTTCAAAATATGATCTTATGTTCGTACATATTAAATCTCAAGCTTGTCTGGGTATTATTTAGAGCTGTCACCACCTCTCATAATAGTGCAGGTGGAGATTGGTTCTAATGTGCATAGTGAAGCACAATGGATCCAAAAAGAACAAAAATTCTTAACTCTTTTAAAAATAAGTACCTTAAAAGGTATTACATTATAGGCCACACACTCTAACCCAAAATTATAAGGGGCACTGGAATTTATGGACTAACTGGAGCTGTCCTGCTATTGGAATACAATCATGCGGCTGAAAACTCTGGAGCTACCCTGGTATAGTAATTACAGGCATGGGGCTGGGAACTCTGGAGCTACCCTGGTATAGTATTACAGGCATGGGGCTGGGAACTCTGGAGCTACCCTGGTATAGTAAAGGCATGGGGCTGGGAACTCTGGAGCTGTCCTACTATTGGAGTACAGGCATGGGGCTGGGAACTCTGGAGCTACCCTACTATTGGAGTACAGACATGGGGCTGGGAACTCTGGAGCTACCCTGCTATTGAAGTACAGGCATGGGGCTGGGAACTCTGGAGCTACCCTACTATCGGAGTACAGGCATGGGGCTGGGAACTCTGGAGCTACCCTGCCATTGGTAAGTGCATGGGGCTCCGAACATTTCAAACTCTGCAATATTTGATCTAAATATCCAAGTGCTGAGGAATCAGATGAAGCAGATGATCAATTCAGGAAAAGTCAATCTAGTGTGGTGTAATTAGCCTTTTTATTTTTTGTTTGTTGATAAGTGTACAGTACAGTGAAATAAATTCAAAATAATTACTACCATTTATATTGTCATGGTACTAAGTTGTATTCACTATCACGATCATATTCTGTTATCTTCTGCTCCCTCCTGTCTATATTGTACTTTATTATATAATTCCTCTTCAAATCTAGAGGATAGACTTCTTGGTCATAAGGAATCATATGATATCATACACTCCAATTTTTTCGAAGTAACTTCAGTAGTGGTTCAGGGAGCAGAAACAAACAGTTATTTACACCTCAACTGTGCATAAGATGAAGTCATCAAACCCTCCATATGAGATGCTCAAAGCATCCCAAGTCCATTAAACTCTCAAAGTTGCAATCTCAGGAAGGTCTTTAATTGGGCATGTGATGTTGCTAAGGCCCACTATGACTAATTTCAAACCGTGCTGCTTCAAGTAGCTCGAGTTCTAGCGTGACAACGTTCCCTCAGACAAGTATTGAGAGAGAGATATGCCAGTGATGATGTGGACAAAGCAGATTTATTAAATTAGTACGTGCACTTGGTCAGACATGCAGTTTCCACCTAAAAAATCGAGGACTTACCTGTGTCTGATGGATACTGATAGCTGTGTGTCTGAAGTCTAGAAAGTCGTCTAGTCTGGACCCTAACAAAGCTAAAAGTTTGTATGGATTGGACCAAATCTATTGAAGCATTGTGTATTGACTTATGTGACCCCTCTGATACTTATCGATGTAAGCCTGACCAAGCAAAGCTAGTGGAAAATTTCTGATATATCTCCTGCCCCACAAGTCAGGAGTCTGAGCATCAGCAGAGAATTATCATCCATAATGATGGTAATATTTTCAAACAGATTATTTGTAGCAAATGTGTGGAATGTTTTGAGTCACCACCTGGCACTCTGAGAGGGTTTTCCAATTCAGCAGGTATATTTTGCAATATTATTAAAAACTGGACCAATCTTTGCAGTCAGATTAATTTATCTGGAATGTGCTAATACTTTTAATACAGTCCTACATTTTTTATTATAAACCATCGGTATCAATGGAAACCTGTCCAACCGTTTAAATGCTATTTGATAAAGAGTCAGCGATGTTGCACTTACACTTCGAGTCCTTCTGTTTTGATGCCAGTGATCTGAGGAGTGCCCCAACAAAGCTTGTTAGTCCCACTATTGTTCCTAGTCTACATTAATGATCAGGTAGCAACATCTACAGCTCTTATTCACTGATGATCTCCATGCGCCTCGAGCAATAGTAGTGGCTTAGATGATTGCAATGAACTTCAAGAGGATTTTGTTTATTTGGATGGAGCTCAAACTGGAAGCAGATTCAAAGAATCTAATGTGCTCATCTGAACTTCAGCTGGTCAGAAACTAAATTTCGCTGTAAATCAGTTTCCAATATCATTGCTGTAGAGATCTTGGTCTAATTGCTTCAAGTGACCGTTCCTGGAATAGCCACTACAACGATTTCATCTATAGCATAGAGAATGCTTGGAATACAGTGCTCAGCAGAACTTAAAAAAAAAGAAAATGATGTTTTCATTTCTAGTTCAATCAGTGATAGTATATGAAATTCAACTTTGGTACCTAACAAAATCAAGGACATGACCAAGCTTGAAGAAGGGCAAGCTTGAAAGTATTCAGAGAAGGACAAGCTTGAAAGTATTCAGAGAAGGGCAAGTTTGAAGGTATTCAGAGAAGGGCAAGCTCAGAGAAGGGCAAGTTTGAAGGCATTCAGAGAAGGGCAAGCTTGAAAGTATTCAGAAAAGTATTCAGAAAAGGGCACGCTTGAAGGTACTCAGAGAAGAGCAAGCTTGAAACTTTTCAGAGAAAAGAAAGCTTGAAGATTTACAGAGAAGGGAGTATTCAGAGAAGGGCAAGCTTGAGGTATTCAGAGAAGGGCAAGCTTGAAGGTACTCAGGGAAGGGTAAGATTGAAAGTTTTCAGAGAAGGGAAAGCTTGAAGGTTATCAGAGAAGGAAGCAATGAGCATACTGCTTCTAATGATCGACTAGAAATTAACATGGCTGTGAATTTCCTGAAGTCACTAATTAAAAAATACTGGAAAAATACTGGAATATGTGTGGTTAGTATCATTCCAATTAGATCAGGCTCACATGCTAAGATGCACCGTCAATACTCACATATAAGAGTTGCCAGTAATTACTACTCAGACAGTGAGATGGAAATAATTTTTTTGAGTTCAAGCAAGAAAATTCGGAGCTTCCTTCATGCAGTCAAACCCTTACCTTTTATTTTCAATATCTGTGCAGCAAGTGCTCTATATTCCTAACATCACACATAGTATAATTAAATCTTTACTTCTCCTTAACATTAACAAATACTTGGTAATTTTCTTTATGTGTTCATTTGTCATCTTCTGTTACAGATTCTTTAGTCATCGTTCACTAAAAAGTAGTGATTCAGGTACCAGAGACAAACAATAAGCTCTAGATCAGGAACAGAGACATACAATAAGCTCTAGTTCAGGTACCACAGACAGCAATAAGTTATAGTTCAGGAACCAGAGACAAAGAATAAGCTCTAGTTCAGGAACCAGAGACAAACAATAAGCTCTAGTTCAGGAACCAGAGACAAACAATAAACTATAGTTCAGGTACCAGAGACAAACAATAAGCTATAGTTCAGGAACCAGAGACAAACAATAAGCTATAGTTCAGGTACCAGAGACAAACAATAAGCTCTAGATCAGGAACAGAGACAAACAATAAGCTCTAGTTCAGGTACCAGAGATAAACAATAAACTATAGTTCAGGTACCAGAGACAAACAATAAGCTATAGTTCAGATACCAGAGACAAACAATAAGCTCTAGTTCAGGTACCAGAGACAAACAATAAGCTA
Source organism: Cladorhizidae sp. MBARI D1340-BT2 (assembly GCA_028752905.1). Classification (NCBI taxonomy): domain Eukaryota; kingdom Metazoa; phylum Porifera; class Demospongiae; order Poecilosclerida; family Cladorhizidae; species Cladorhizidae sp. MBARI D1340-BT2. The sequence goes on along the minus strand of JAQNBH010000012.1, from coordinate 37,181,980 downwards.
TAGTTCAGTACCAGAGACAAACAATAAGCTATAGTTCAGTACCAGAGACAAAACCTTTAGTCATCGTTCACTAAAAAGTAGTGATTCAGGTACCAGAGACAAATAATAAGCTCTAGATCAGGAACAGAGACAAACAATAAGCTATAGTTCAGGTACGAGAGACAAACAATAAGCTCTAGTTCAGGGACCCAGACAAAATTAACCATGTGTTTAGTTTTTTTTGCATTCAAGGTTTGCATGAGCTGATTTGATTCCGCCATCAATGAACTTATGATTCTTACCTATTCTTACCTATTATTTGTCATGAATTAAGAAACAAATAAGTCATGAAAGTGCATTGGAACATTTGGAGACTTCTGCTACTATAAATGAATGGAGCTATTCGTGATGTGCAGAAAAAAATCACATATAGAAGGGTTTTTTAAAACAAGGCTTTAAGGAACACTGGAATTTTTGAGCTAGGTAATAATAGCAGAGCACCATTACAGTGAAACTTAACTGAAATATGAGCTAGGTTTTAGCCACCCATCATTTGGATCGAAACTACAGAATGGCATTTTGGGCCAAATAATGAATGTGCCGTCTAAGAGAAATAGAGCCTCAGAATTAGTCAGAAATGACTTATTTACATGTTGAGGAAATGACACCCTGATATAAAATAGATCATGAAGATGAATATTAAATGGGAGATCTTAAAGATGTATATATTAACTGATATAAGATAGATAAATATCAAGAATTTTATGGTTTATTAGGTCGCTTTCACTACATAACTAAGGGTTCAACATAGGGTGGAAATCTTTTTCGACAAAATGCTTTAAACTACCATTTGACTAACAAGACTGAGTTTTCACCGAGATATAAACATTTTACAACAAGTATGAAACGTGGATTACATTAATGTATGGATTTACATTAATGTATGGAACGCTAGCGCACTGCCCAATAATCCTATGTCTGGCTTTAGCAACTGTGTCTCTTATTTACAACTAAGTAGGTGTGTGCATACATACTATTACATTTTGTTGGTGATGAGTGGACTTAGTTCTATAAAGATGACCACCATGGAGTAGAGGACACTCTGAACCAACAATGATGCAAAGAAGGGAGCCAATTGGGAGTAGTCACTATCGATGGGTTGCAAGGTAAATGTGGCAAGGTAAATGTGCAGTGGCTTGTCCATGCTGAGGAACATCATACATCGCCCTAGGGCATAAGCTGGGAAGGGCACCCAAAGAAGTGTGTAGTGTATGAGCCCACTGTCAAGGCGCTGCTCCAGCTCCATTACAATAGCATCCACAATATTGAAGGTAAATCCCGAGAAGAAGTTGAGGCAGAAGATGACAACATAGGCAGTAGAAGGTGAGGTAAACATGAAGGAGAGCATGTAGACCCAGGGAATAGCAGCCAGACCATAACAGAATAAGATCAGAAGGAACAATGGCAGCTCATCTTCACCAGTGTAGTTTTTGTCCTTCATGGCCACAAAGAGGATAACCATGACCAGGCAGAAGAGACAGTACCACATCAGGTCCCAGACGTAGGCACACAACCAGTAGACCAGCTTACTCATCCCACACACCATCTGCAAATGCTTGATGCCACTGGCTCGCTCCTCTATCAAGATCAACACAAATCCTGCTACTACAAACCCCAGTCCAAATATGGTGGCCATAGGACACACCAGGAAGCTGGTGTTTTCACTGCAAATACACGTACACAGCAAGACGAGGGGAGGGGGAGGGAGTAAATCAAGGGAGCAGAGAGGAGGGGAGGTACAAAAAGTGGAGAAGAACATTAACTGGGCCAGACAAAATTGAGTAAGTAAACTTATATACTGTGATCATACAATAACTTACGTCACTGAATAGTACAGCTTCTCCACCTCATGCAACTTGAATGGGTGCGAATATGTCCGAATACCTAGAAATAGAGACCATAATCAAGTCCTGTGTAGACAGTGATTGGAGAACATAGACTCACCATATTCAGAGAGCTGGTCAGTGGAGACATTCTTTAGACTGCCTCTAAGAATTGCATTGTTGAGAGTGTTGAGATAGGCAGGCATAGCATGGTAGCCCTTCAAGCTGTACCAGACTTTAGCTGCTGCACGCGAGGCCAGGAAGGGCATGGTCACACTTGGGTCAGCATTCAGCTCATCCACACTCTCATCCACATCTTCCCTCACATGCCCGAATGAGTTGCCGCCATATCTCTGCTCTATAAAAGAGTTAGTGCTCCTTAAGAGATAGTTGTGGAGCCACTCGGCTGTTCCCACTCCTTGACTCTGAGTGACATTCATCACACGACTTCCTGTGCCAGTCCCATTGTAGCACGCTGGCACACTGGAGCATGCTGACGATGTAATGGATGACATAAGCACACTACAGTTATTCTGCTCCTGCAGGGAATCATTCTTACACGATGCACAGTTGCAGCTATACTGAACTTGAGGGTAGTCTCTTGCAGGACACATCTGCTGCTGAGGAGTCCGGGATGTGTCCAGGTAGCATGGCGAGCTGGGATCCAAAGCAGATCCGACAGTGTGTGCAGACACCCCACAGGGCTGAAAGAGAGAGTCCACCATTGGAGCGGTAATGTTGCTGTAGGTGCCTCCCACAAACAAGTAGTTGTACTTGGCCTTGGCAAAGAAGAGGTGAGGTGAGAGCTCTAGGGCAGGAGGATCATGAACAACAATTAAGGCACGGGCTATGAAGAGTGACACTAAGATGAGCAGCAGAGGAAGGACATTCTGCACAACCAGAGCCAGCAGAGCACCCTTGGTGTAATGGACACGCTTCACCAGAGATGCGTAGAACTGCAATAGCCATAGTCTGAGCACACGCATACGACTGTGATCATCATGGGAATGACCACTACCCAACAAGTCATTGCAGGACTCTGTCGGATATGAACATGTGCAGAATGAATTTGCAATATATTGTATGTATTGTGTTCTACTGTACACAGTACGACTTACCATCACCAAAGAGCAGTCGTTTTTTATCAAATACTCCATCTTGATCATGTGCATTGTGCTGTACCCCCGAGTTGCTGTCCTCCTCTCCAACTTCAGCTGGTGGACTAGATTGGACTGAGACAGGGGGACTTAGGCTGGTCTGCAAGTCAGAATGGAGTGTTGGGCATGGGACATATTCCTCTAATTCATCTACAAGAAATACATGGAGTGAGAAAACATGGAATGAGAGCACATGGACTGAGGGCAGACATACATGGTTTGAGGAACAATTTAATAGTATGAGAACACAGGTTGTGAAGTGATATACAAAGTATAAAGCTTGCTATTAAACAGAAAATGATTTGGAAAGGACTGCTATATCTCTATTAGTAGAAGCTACAGGAGGCACACTTGCTATATCTCTATTAGTAGAAGCTACAGGAAGCACACTTGCTATATCTCTATTAGTAGAAGCTACAGGAAGCACACTTGCTATATCTCTATTAGTAGAAGCTACAGGCAGCACACTTGCTATATCTCTATTAGTAGAAGCTACAGGAGGCACACTTGCTATATCTCTATTAGTAGAAGCTACAGGCAGCACACTTGCTATATCTCTATTAGTAGAAGCTACAGGCAGCACACTTGCTATATCTCTATTAGTAGAAGCTACAGGTAGCACACTTGCTATATCTCTATTAGTACAAGCTACAGGAGGCACACTTGCTATATCTCTATTAGTACAAGCTACAGGTAGCACACTTGCTGTATCTCTATTAGTAGAAGCTACAGGCAGCACACTTGCTATATCTCTATTAGTAGAAGCTACAGGAGGCACACTTGCTATATCTCTATTAGTAGAAGCTACAGGCAGCACACTTGCTATATCTCTATTAGTAGAAGCTACAGGAGGCACACTTGCTGTATCTCTATTAGTACAAGCTACAGGAGGCACACTTGCTGTAACTCTATTAGTAGAAGCTACAGGCAGCCATACTTGCTATATCTCTATTAGTAGAAGCTACAGGCAGCATAATTGCTATATCTCTATTAGTAGAAGCTACAGGTAGCACACAAGACTAAATTATCAAACATGGCTGTAGTTCTTTTATAGCCTAGCTATTCACACATGAGCACATCAAAGTTGCCTAACACCTTCTAGACTCCCAGTCAGAGTCAACACCCCCACAGAAGGGTGTTGATTGGCTTCCATTGATCAGTTGAGTGTGCAGCGCTGCAATGATTAGATGGTTCGAGTAGAGTGGCACCTCCACTATATACAGTCTCAATATGCTGTTAGGTCAACCTAACAAGAACTACCAACTTAATTAACTTAGTTAACCGCGACTGCCGTTGGCCAGCTTCCCGCAGAAGTGCAGAGTGAACGGCGGGCCCGACCCGACGGCAATATAGTCCTAGCCAAATATAGACTTCTAGACAATTAACAGTTTACAATGCATTGTTTTTTATTACTATGAATAACATTAGTCTTTGAAACCCACTGATGTCCTCAGGAGAGGCCAGCTTATTTAAGAGCAGCCTTTTTCTGTAAAAGTGTCTCTTTGGATTATCACGCTAAGTCAATTGTCTTGTGTATTTGATTATCAATAATAAATTCTATATTTATCAACTTCTCCATTAGATTGTCTGCAATAGTCTAACATCTGGTGGCAGCCAAGGAGACGACCACGCCTTAGCTACCATTTGACCACACCCGAGCTACCATTTCGACCACGCCCAAGGTACCATTTTGACCACGCCCGAGCTACTGATCTTCGATTCATTCATCAAATTTCATGAACTAATGTACCTCCACCACGCCCTTTCCAAATTCGACCTGCCTTAGTTATAGCGAGTTCTGACCTTGCCATCAGACCCTTTGATTTCACGATGAGTGGCAATGAGAATGACAACCAAGTGTGGCCAGATGAAAGGCCACACCCATCGAACAAAGAGGATTATCACACCTCTAGATGAGAATCCCTGCACTCATGATTGTACGCCTCCTTGCGACAATCTAGTAGACTCCGGTGAGACACCGTATCTCCCAGATAGAAACCAACTCAAGATCGACCAAGACCAGTAGACCCACGAACCAGATTCCCACCCACTGCTACTCCGACTGTCGACCCCCGCTGTAGCTCTGCTCTTGCAGCAAATGCAACAACAACAGCTGGAGAACCAACGCCAGCAGGAGGTTGCCCAAATCCAGCTAGCAAAGGCACTCGAGACACTGAGCACCCATCTCATCACTGTTACCAACCCTCCAAGCCCCCCTTGACTCCCCCTCCTCCGTGAGGGCATGGCAGCCGAAGCGGATCTTGCCCATTTTGAAAAACACATGACGGCCTATGACGTACCAAGAACCAGATGGGCGGCAGAACTCCATACACTGCTCCAGGGGGGAATTCACTAGTGTCGCACTCTCGATTTCCACGGACCAAGCTGGCTGTTACTCTACCCTCAAGAAAGCCATCCTCACCCAACTAGGCATTACCCAGTCTGCCCGATTCTCTGCATGGCTAGATCCCAATCCTCGGACATTCGAAACTGTCTCCCAGGTTTATCACTGTACCCTCGATATCGCCCTTACCTGTCTCAGAGATTGCCACAGCATAAATGACTGTGCTACTCTAATCATGCTAGAAGTTATTTACCGCCAGCTGCAACCGTTGGTGGCACAGTTTGTACGTGCACAAAAGCTACTCACGGCACAGGACATGATCCAAGCAGCAGATGCTTGGGTCGCAGAAGGCAAATTTGATCACCTTACGGCATGGACGAGCCACACCACTTGGAAAGGTCCTAGACCACAACGACCTTCTGATCATCTTCTGTATTGCCCAAGGCCTATGTATCAACAACAAGACCATCCCCCTCCACCTCCATCCCAAGAGGATGTGAACCCTCTTACTCACCCAGGGCACCACATCCCGCCACCCACTTGGATCAAGCGGGAAAAATCCGACCAGCCCACCCGCCGTCCAAAGGATCTGAGTAAATACTTTGACGATGTTAAAGGTCCCCTCTGCTTTAATTGCAGGAAATGGGGACACATTCAGTGCAGCCTGCCCAGATAGAGATCTCTATCATATCCGACATACCCAACCATCTCAACCAACATTCACCAGACTGCCATCCCTCTTCACCATGGGTACCATCGGGGAAGCACCAGTCCATTTCTTCCTCGACAGTAGGGCAGATCTCACAGTAATAAATAAGTGGACGCTAGATGACCTCAGGGACGATAACCCCACTCCAACAGTCTGATGTCACGATTAAGGGAGTCCACGGTCCGGCGACCTCCCAGCTGGTCGAACAGCTGGACTGCAATAACCTGGGACGAATACTTAAACTACCTATGGCCATCTCTGATGATATACATCATGATGTCATCCTGGGCAGAGATTGCGATATACTCTATGTATTCATGAAGGCCGCAATTGAGGATATCCTTCGAGACGTACTAGTGGTCCAAACACGCCAACAAGCAGCAGAGGAAAGTCACTGTCAGCAACAGAATGCTGACGCTTCAGAAGAAATCCTCGCACTCCAACCAGACCTCATTGGGGATGACTTTGACTTCCCTCAGACAAACCTATCCTGGCCAGACACTGATCCTTCCCCTTCCCTGGATTTTGACCCGCTTTTGCAACCCAATGCTGACTCTGAGGCCCTCTGCAGGGACCAACGTAATGACCCCACACTGGCAGAACCTTGGTCTTCCGCAGACAAGGAGAACCGTATGTCACAAAACCTGGCGTCCTTCATCAACAATCTACCGACCTACTGGGAGAACCTATTTGGCAAATCGTTCTCTCTGCCAACTGATGGCAGCAGGTACTTGACCTAGCTCACTCGACTCTAATGGCTGGACATGGAGGCCTCAAGTGTGCCAAGTATAAAATACTTAAGCATTTCTTTTGGCCGCACCTAGCCGCCGATGTCAAGGCCACTTGTCAATCCTGCGACCGCTGCCAGAAAATGGCCATGCGTACACACAAAAGAGCACCTATGGTATCCCCTCCACCTCATATCACTCGACCCTTTGACAAGGTGGCTATCGATGTGGTGGCCCCCTTGCCGGCGACCAAGTCCAAAAACAGATATATCCTCACGTACATAGATCTGGGCTCCCGATACCCGGAGGCCGTTCCCCTCAGCACAACCACGGCAGATGTCATCGCCAAGGCCCTGCTACATATCATGTCGAGATTGTCGGTACCTCTTGAGATACTATCTGACAGGGGTAGCAACTTCCTCTCCTCTGTGATGAAAGAAACATTCAAGTTCCTCGGCGTACTCCACTCTAAGACGGCTCTGTACCGTCCACAGTCCAACGGGGCCGTTGAAAGATTTCATCAATCATTAATGCAGATGGTCCGGAAGTCAGTAGCAGACCATAGGGACTGGGATGAACACCGCCTGTACCTCTTGTTCGCTTGCCATGAAGCTCCCTGCTCTTCTACAGGGTTCTCACCCTTTGAGCTGCTTTTCGGGCGTGAATTACATGGACCCCTCGACATCTTACTACAGCAATGGGTTCCAGCTAAGACAACCTCTACCACAGTCACGGAGTGGTTGCTTAAACTCCGTACAGACCTCACCGAGATGAGGGCTCTTGCTATCAACCAACATGAGAACACTCAAGCCAGAACCAAGGCTTGGTTTGATCGATCAGCTAGGGCTACATCCTTCCACAAGTGGGGACCAAGTACTGGTCTTTACTCCTGCCTTCTCCGGCCACAGGGGTCAGAAGCTAGAGGACCGTTGGTGTGGACCATACACCATCCTAGGCTCTCTCTCCCCGGTAACTTACTCGGTGGACAGCCAGAGAGGCATAAGCATACGCGCTCGGTCCATGTCACGGCCCTGAAGTTATAGATACCACCTGTTGCTACATCTCCACTGATCCCTCTGTCATTACGGAGTTACCAGACTACTGTCCACATACCTCGACTGAGCCTCCACAGATTGGACCAACTCTTACTCCTATGCAACGCCAGGACATTCTCCACCTATGGCAGGACTATCCAACCGTTACAGCGAGCAAACTGGGAAGAGCTACGTCAGCCACACAACGCATCGATACAGCCACGGCCCTACCCATTCACCTTCATCCCTACCGAATTCCTAAAGCATGGGAGGAACCCTTCTGGCAGGAGATCGCCACTTTAAGACAAAAACATCTCATCGAACCATCCAGAGCACCATGGGCAGCGCCCATGTTTGTGATCCCAAAGAAGTCGCCAGGTTCGGTCCATTTGGTTGTGGATTATAGATGCCTCAACACAGTCACCATCCCAGACATGCCCAGAATCGAGGCCATCTTGGAAAAGATGGCCTCAGCTACATACTTCTCTACCTTTGATTTAGCCAGGGGATTTTACCAAGTTCCCCTGGAACCAAGCGACATGGACAAAACAACATTTCTTACACCCTTCGGTAAATTCCAGTTTACGGTCATGCCCTTCGGACTGCGAAACGCCCACGCCACTTTCAGCACCTTATGGACGGACTGCTGGGGGATCTGTTCTCCTTTGTGACTGTCTACATTGACGACATATCCGTTTTTAGCCCGTCCTGGACAAATCACCTCGCCCACCTTCGCCAAGTGTTTGGCCGTCTCAGAGATGAGGGTCTCACGATCCAGTCTGGCAAGTCACAGCTAGGGATGATTACCTGTCAATTACTGGGCCACACGGTCGGCCACAGCACTATCACCCCTCAAGAGACTAAGCTCATGGCTATCCAGAACTACCCACAGCCATCAACCAAAACAGGAGTCCGCTCGTTCCTAGGAATGACAGATTACTACCATCACCTCATTCCCCACTTTAGTTCAGTAGCAGCTCCACTCACAGATCTCACCAAAAAGGTGGGCCCAGATCCTGTTGAGTGGACACCCGACTGTACACTAGCATTTCAACATCTCAAAGAACTTCTTTGTACAGGCCCAGTCTTGGTTGCACCCGACTATGAAAAAACATTCATCTTTTAGACTGACGCATCGCAAAGAGGGATTGGAGCGGTCCTGTCACAAGAGGACGATGCAGGTAATGATCACCCATTGGCTTTCTATTCAAGAAAGACGCTTCCTCGGGAACAAAACTACTCGGCAACAGAGCAGGAGGGCTTGGCGGTGGTGGACGCATGCAAGCATTTCCTTCCTTATCTGCTCCGTCACCCCTCCATCATCCAAACAGACCATCGCACCTTGGCCTTTCTGAACAATAAGGACACCACCAGCGGACGCCTTGCTCGTTGGATGGATGTTCTACGCCAGCTTGATCACACCATCATCTACAGACAAGGAAAGGCCAATGCCAACGCGGGCGCTCTCTCCAGACAGGAATGTCCAGATGAACCAACACCTTGCACCTCAGAAAAAGAAAGGGGATGATGTTAGGTCAACCCAACAAGAACTACCAACTTAACTTACTTAACCTAGTCCTAGCCAAATTTAGACTTCTAGACAATAACAGTTTACAATGAATTACTATGGTCTTTGAAACCCATTGATGTCCTCAGGAGAGGCCAGCTTATTTAAGAGCAGCCTTCTTCTGTAAAAGTGTCTCTTTGGATTATCATGCTAAGTCTATTGTCTTGTGTATTTGATTATCAATAATAAATTCTATATTTATCCACTTCTCCATTAGATTCTCTGCAATAGTCTAACATATGCCCATTGGCTAGCTTTCCAATAGTGATTTTTTTCATTGTTTATAAATCACTTGGAAGTAAATCACTTGGAAGTAAATGAGTGGAATATTAGACTTAGAAAATATATACATAGTTTTATGGATATTGACACTCACTGGTTTCGGTCTTCTCCATCAGCTCCTTCTCTGTTAGCTGCATGAAGATCTACACCAAATAAACACATAGCCTCTAACTGATATGCACTATGACCTGACCAAACTAGGATCCCACTAATGTAGTAGATAAATGGCAAGTGATGTGACTGTGGAAAGGTGTGCTAATGCTTAGGACCCTCAGAGGGGAGTGCTATATATAAAAGCATAATACAATGACCTTCTCAATAATCAATTTAAAATTTACTTTCTCAATGTTTTGTCTAGAAGTTTTAGCCTTCATCAGGAATAATGTGATTACAATAACCTTCTCAGTAATCAACTTCAAATTGTATTCTCTCGATGTTTTGACTAGAGCATGTTGAAGAGAATACAATTTGAAGTTAATTATTACTGAGTCTGATGACCCTCGTGCCTACCATTTCCTGCTGCAAAGAATTGCAGTTGCAATCCAAGGAAGAAACACTGCTGCAGTGCTTGGATCCAGCTCAGTACCTGACGATCATTATTTCTTAAATTAAAGAAGGTTATTGTAATGTTATTATGTCAACTGAGAGTTCATTGAGAATAATGAGATGCTAAGACTCGCATTAGCTTCATATATACCAGGAACTAGCTATCCATAACATGGTACAAACCGCACCCTGTGGCATAAACCACACCTTGGGACACAAGCCACACCCTGGGACACGCGTCCAGCATGTGAACAGGATGTGGTAAAAAGAGATAAAATAATAATAAACAATTAAAAATAATAGCAAACAAAAAATAAATAATAAGTAATTAAAATAACAACAAAACAATAACAACAAAACAATAATATAAAACAATAAATAAATTATAATAAATAAAAATATAATCAAATGAGTCGGGGTCAGGACTGGACTTGTTCGATAACTAGATAACCATGTTTTGATATAAATAAATAATAAACAGACATGCTTGACCATTATTGCTATATATATAGCATTAAAAAATGCTAATTTTATGGAATATATATAGAAAAATCATCTTGAGAGTGGCCATCCAGCAGCCAGGTTAGTCCATTCCACGATCTCTCAATTGAACCGCTCACACTTTGGTGCTAGGCTGATGTGCAATGCCTCCTTCACTAGCAGTTTCTTATGTCTTCTGTCCTAGTCTAAGATTCGCACAAAATAGGATGTGCATTGTCCCGTGCATGTTAAGCAATTCCAGATTTCTCTTTAGGAATTTTTTTACAGGCATCTTGATGTTCTGGTCTCCAGTCAGTCTTCAGTTGGTCTCTCCTATGTAGTACTTCCCACAGCTGCAAGGGATGTGGTACACAATGCATGAGTGCATACTAGCTGGTAATGCATCATTCATTCTGCTCAGTTTTGCCCTCAGAGTTCTTCCCAATCTGTAAACAACTCTGATGTTCAACTTCCTCCAGACACTCCTGTTGTCTTCATTCATCCCTACATAAGGAATTACTACCATAGGATCCTTCTTTTCAGACCACTGATTGCCTGCACTGGTGTACTTTCTGCACTTACATTTACCTACAGAGGAAAGGTTGATCAAGGATTGTGGAGAACCATTCTCTACCAAAAAATGATGTTCTTCCTTCTGTGGGTCATCCCTCTCCTGGCTATATCATTCAAGCTCACCACTCCTCTTTTGACATAGAATGATGTGATCTATAATCAAGGGACTATGGGTTTTCTGAAAAATGTTAGTAAGCCTTCCGTCTTCCTTCTCTGTAGGTGCCAATCCAGAAAGGGCAATGATCTATCCATACCCAAGCTCCACAGTAAGGCCTGATGTTGATCAGGTGGTACAACAACTCCTGATCTCTCCCCTTCTTCACTATGCAGAAGGTATAATCCACATATCCCCTTGAGAAGGTTATTGTAATGTTATTATGACAACTGAGAGTTCATTGAGACCTCCATGTAAAGGTTGGCTATCTCTGTAGGTACTGGAGAGCCATTGCTGCACCCTCTTTCTGTTTGTAGCATTTTCCTTCTAACCTGAAATAGGTGGATTTTAGGCTTACCAGTAGAAATCTTGTCGGTACCTAGTCCAGTCCTCATATGCAAGCTCTCATATATTATGGTACGAAAACAAGACACAATTGGCCTTAGGGGAACCTCAGGTCTATGTGTATCTTACTGAGCCCATAAATCAGTGGTGGTCAACTTCCAGTGGGCTTAATTCTATTGTACAAGGCAGTTGTTATTTCTCCCATCCTCTCCAAAAGCTTTAGCTTTTGCTTTCCTGTGTCTTGGTAGGATCATTCTTCAGTATTCCATGTGTTGGTGGACTCCAGCATTCCTGTCAGCTTTAAAATGTACCTTTCTTTTATCATCAGAACCGTCTTGCCCTTGTCTTCAGGTAGGATCATGATCTCTTCTGTCCTCCTCATCTCTCCAAGAGTCTTTCTCTGTTCCTTTGTCAAGTTGTCCTTTGGTTTCCTTGCTCTTTTCAAAATTCCATATTCTGCCACACCTTGTTATCCTCCAGCTTCCTGGCCATCTCTTCCACTGCAGATATGGTCTCCATCAAAGTTAGTCTCTTTGGAGCAGGGACAAAGTTAAGACACAGAGCAAGCACTTCCTCCTTCAGTTGGAGAAAGAATCTTCTTGTTAGACTCACCACCCACCTGTTCATGCTTTGGGGGTATCTTCACTTCTCTCAATCACCTTCTCTCCAAAAGTGTCTCCAGCTTATTTTGACGGTTCTGCTTGGACCTTGGAATTACCTTGCTGATGGGTGGCTACTCTCAAAGTTGTAACCACAACAACCATAATCTTTGTTAATGTTTTAAATATTACTTTATTAGTTTTTTTGGTATAATGTTTTTTGGGGTGTTATTAGTTGTGTTATTAGTTGTTATTATTATTTTTTTATTTTATTACGTACATATTTTTAATTATTTTTGCCACATGACTTCAAGTGTTGGACATGTGTGCCCACGGGTGTGGCTTTTATCACATTCAAGGACAGAGTAAGTAATGGTGGTAATGACGATGAATGATGAGGATGATAATAATAAGAACAACAACAACAACAACAATAAATCATCCCTATATATTATAATTCTCGTGCTTGCTGCAAAACTAAGGGCTGAGACTTGGGAGAACAGGGTTAACTCGACCCCTCAGAGACAGTGGCAACCTCGGATTAGGTATTTCAACATTACTAGAAGCCACCATCACCAGACATGGCACTTTGTGTTGTCAGCAATTTTGTTTAGAGATATTCCTCCACTTATGTCTTTCGCATTGCCGATGATAATTAAAAAATTATGCAAGTTGGTGACTTGAATAATGAACAGCTAAGTCAGAGGTGGCATAATACAAGTAGTTTGCTAGCAAACCCCAACCCCCACCTCCACGGAGCCAATGATGACCTCAGATTTAGTCTCAGAAGTCGTTCAAACATTGTTATATTCTCTAAATCAACATTCATCCTACTGCAAGTATAGGGAGCAAAATTTGAGTGAAGCAAGTATATAGCCCTTTACAGGGGCTGGTCTTTTTAAATAGTAATAGTAATAAGAGTGAGTTACAATAATTAAAATTAAAAAAATAGTGATAGTAGTATAATATAGTAATAATAATAGTAGGATAATAATAATAGTAATAATAGTGATAATTATAATAATAATAATAGTAATAATAATAGTAACAGTAGTAATAGTGATAGTAATAACAATAAAAAATAATAGTAGTAATAGTGATAGTGATAATTAATAGTAATAGTATAGAGTAATAGTGATGGTGATAATAATACATAATCACAATAATAATAATAATAATATTAATAATAATAATAATAATAATAATAATAATAATAATAATAATAATAATAATAATAATAATAATAATAATAATAATAATAATAATAATAATAATAATAATAATAATAATAATAATAATAATAATAATAATAATAATAATAATAATAATAATAATAATAGAAATAGAAAGAATAGTAAATATAATAATAGCAATAGTATTAATAGTCATAGTAATAATATAATAATAAAGCAATAATATAATACTCCTTTTAACATGTCATCTGTCCATTTGTTCCCATTTTTTTGGGCGTGATACAGCATCAGGGGATGAGAATTTGGGACTAAGGATAACTTGACTGGCTGACAACAACATCTTTGTGTTGCTAATGGACGGGACTGTTATAAAAAATATCACACTCTCACAGATTACAGTCGTTGATGTGATTCGTTTATGTGATTATTCTGTGTTGCCTCCTGGATAACCTTCCCCAGCACTACATATATACTCTACAAACTCTACCATAGCCTTCACTCTGCTGCTAACAGTTGACTCTTTTTGTTTTTGTTGTTTTTGTATGTGTTGACATTGATTGGTGTTATTGTTTTGTGTCCCCTGGCTAAATGGCTGGAAATTTTATAAATTGATCAGCCAAGATAACATCTTTATCCGCTCCTACACCACCAGGACAAGAAATAGACTTGGGCTCTACTCCTACACAAACACGCTTGAACAAACTCTAGTAGTCAACTGGGCTTGTGCAGATTATAAAACCTGGACTTCTGAGTTAACAAGTACCTACCAGCATCACTGTCCTACACAGCAACACAAGCACAGGATGGCCAGTGAGTAACAAGCACCTACTAGCATCACTGTCATACACATCAACGCAAGCACAGGATGACCAGTGAGTTAACATATACCTACTAGCATCACTGTCCTACACATCAATACAAGCACAGGATGGCCAGTGAGTTAACCTATACCTACTAGCATCACTGTCCTACACATCAACACAAGCACAGGATGGCCAGTGAGTTAACTTATATCTACTAGCATCACTGTCCAACACATCAATACAAGCAGGAGCCACATACCTCTTCCATGCTGCAGGCAGTCATGCCATAAGAAACGACACCTAGCCTTTCCTTCTGCTGCTCCAGTTCTGCAAACAGACGAGCCAAGTGTCGTGGACGAGCTTGCAGGAGAGGAAGGAGGAAATGCAGCTCCTTCCCTCTCTTCTCCACCAATGATGCCCCAGTTATGAAGGACTGCAAAAAGACGATGATTTGCTGTTGCATACTGTCAGAGAGTGATGGGTCTTCCAGAGTAGGACTCTGAGGAAGTGAGCCTTGGTCAACTTGTTCTACTTCTGCAGTAATGGTGAAGGTACGAGATGATACTGAAGGTCTGTATTCACTCTGGGACTTGGTGACCATAGTGAGGCGATGGCCGTGCCCAAACCTGTGCATCAAGTATTCGAAGGAACCACAGCACAGCAAGGAACCCCTGGAGATGATAGCTATCCGGTCTCCTGCAAACCGAACAAACAATTTTATGCATGCACAATCACACTGCCGGGCATGAGTCCAGTGAAGGATTGAAGTCTCTTCCATGCATGCACAATCACACTGCCAGGCATGAGTGCAGTGGAGGCTAAGTCTCCTCTATGCATGCACAATCACACTGCCAGGCGCATGAGTCCAGTGGAGGCTTGAAGTCTCCTCTATGCATGCACAATCACACTGCCAGGCATGAGTGTAGTGGAGGCTTGAAGTCTCCTCTATGGCAAGTATCTATAGCTTAGCTGTAAGCATGTGCATACCAAGTAGCTCCGCCTCATCCATGTGGTGCGTAGACAGGATGATGGTCCTCTTCTCCGTGTTCTTCAGGAGGAAGTCCCAGATCTGTCGTCTAGCGAAGGGATCCACTCCAGATGTGGGTTCATCCAGGATGATGGTACGAGATTTGCCTACAAAGGCCAGCAAAATGGATAACTTCCTCTTCATACCTCCAGACAGATGCTTGGACAACTTCTGTGCATGTCCACTCAGGTCCACCTTCTCAAGCCAACTAAAGCCCATAACAAGAACAACAACAACAACACAAACAACACCAACCAAGTGATAACTGAGAGAGCATTACATTTTTAATACTAGACTCCTACATCGGTACTTGACGTTTAGCCTCTGCTCTGCTTAAGCCCTTCAGTTGCCCATAGAACATCAAGTGCTCCTCCACTGTCAACCTGCATATTTCACAGATGTTTGCATGCACATATAGAATTAGAGAAACATATGTACATGCAGATATGAGGACAGAGGGTCCTGACTAGAAATCAGAATATAATAGATAGGAAGCGTGAGTGAGGTAGAGACAGGGGAGGTGATTGAGCTACAGGCAGGGGAGGTGAGTGAGCTAGAGACAGGGTAGGTCAGTGAGCTACAGGTAGGGAAGGTGAGTGAGCTAGAGACAGGGGAGGTGAATGAGCTAGAGATATGGGAGGTGAGTGAGGTAGAGACAGGGGAGGTGAGTGAGCTAGAGACAGGGGAGGTGCATGAGGTAGAGATAAGGGAGGTGAGTGAGCTAGAGACAGGGGAGGTGAGTGAGCTAGAGACAGGGGAGGTGAGTTA
This sequence comes from Cladorhizidae sp. MBARI D1340-BT2, assembly GCA_028752905.1. Classification (NCBI taxonomy): domain Eukaryota; kingdom Metazoa; phylum Porifera; class Demospongiae; order Poecilosclerida; family Cladorhizidae; species Cladorhizidae sp. MBARI D1340-BT2. Next base: position 37,165,809 of record JAQNBH010000012.1, on the reverse strand, counting down.
GCTAGAGACAGGGGAGGTGAGTGAGGTAGAGAGAGGGGAGGTGAGTGAGCTGGAGATGGGGAGGTGAGTGAGCTACAGATAGTGGAGGTGAGTGAGGTAGAGATATGCGAGGGTGAGTGTGCTAGAGATAAGGGAGGTGAGTGAGGTAGAGACAGGGGAGGTGAGTGAGCTGGAGACAGGGAAGGTGAGTGAGATAGAGACAGGGGAGGTGAGTGAGGTAGAGACAGGGGAGTGAGTAAGTGAGCTAAAGACAGGGGAGGTGAGTGAGGTAGAGACAGGGGAGGTGAGTGAGGTAGAGACAGGGGAGGTGAGTGAGGTAGAGACAGGGGAGTGAGTGAGTGAGCTAAAGACAGGGGAGGTGAGTGAGAGAGACAGGGAAGTGAGTGAGTTAGAGATAGAGGAGGTGACTGAGGTAGAGACAGGGGAGGTGAGTGAGGTAGAGACAGGGGAGGTGAGTGAGCTAGAGACAGGGAAGGTGAGTGAGATAGAGACAGGGAGGTGAGTGAGCTAGAGACAGGGAAGGTGAATGAGATAGAGACAGGGGAGGTGAGTGAGGTAGAGACAGGGGAGTGAGTGAGTGAGCTAAAGACAGGGGAGGTGAGTGAGAGAGACAGGGGAGTGAGTGAGTGAGCTAGAGACAGGAGAGGTGAGTGAGGTAGAGACAGGGGAGGTGAGTGAGCTATAGACAGGGTAGGTGAGTGAGCTAGAGATAGGAGAGGTGAGTTAGGTAGAGACAGGGGAGGTGAGTGAGGTAGAGACAGGGGAGGTGAGTTAGGTAGAGACAGGGGATGTGAGTTAGCTAGAGATAGGGACCTAGACACAGGGGAGATGTGTCACCTAGAGACAGGGGAGGTGCATGAGTTATAGTAGGGGAGGTGAGTTAGCTAGGAATATGGGACGTGAGTGAGGTAGAGACAGGGAGATGATAAAGCTAGAGACAGGGGAGGTGAGAGGCTGGGGTTGTGTGGGCAGGCAGATAGAGACAACACAGGACAGATGTAGTGAAGCATTAGCCTGTTATCTCTCACTCGTGGAATAAGATGTTGTGTTGAGGGCATACACCTAGACTTTCTCTGATGGTGTCCATGTTTTCAAGTATGCTGTTGCCATAGATACTAGCACTACCACTGCTTGGCTCGAACAAACCTGTCAGCATCGACCTGCATTCATACAATAAGTGCACGATACACAAGTAATCACACGAATTACATCAAAATTGAGTATGTTCAGTGGAAAGGGCGTAGCTGTTCGTGGTTAGTATGATGACCAACTAGGTAATTGTTGAGGGGGCAGTGAAAGCAGTGGTAATGCTGGTCACTTTATACTAGGCGCTGGGGTTCTCCCCTAGTAATTAAAAAAAAAATAGCCACGCAATTCTACTGAACTTTAAACTGAACATATGGCAGTTTTCTCCCAATATCATATTATGTGACATGATCAGATATGACTATCATAAAGACCTAAATAGTTAGAAAGAGAGAGCCAGAGAGACCTAGGCATTCATCCATATCTATCACTGCTATGTGGAAGTGGCTGACAATGGATGAGCGCCTCTCTACTCTATCCACAAAGTCATTGGTGACTTGTTGGGGCTTAGTACCAGCTCCTTATGTACTGTGCATATCAAAGATTATTGAGGCAGTTGTTGAATGTGGCTGTACAGAGGTAAGACTTCACCCTTCTCAATGCACTGAAGGCATGTTCAAAGCTGGCATTTGTTGCTGGCATAACCTGAACAATTTTGACCAAGGACATGACTTCTGGTATGAGGGACCAGATATTTTTGTTCTTTTTTTGGACGAAATCTACGACATTATGCAAAATGCATCTCCCCCTTCACCTTCACTGAAACTGTGATAGGACTCTGCCATTATAGAGAGCTGAATCCAAAGGGTATGAAGATTATACTTGGTGTATAACTCATACAGTTGGTCAACATTTTGTGAGACAAGTTCCCCCAATTCTCCCTTCTCACAAGAATCTGCTCACAGGTTGAATGGTGTAATACTTTTGATTGAAATGCTCTACAATGCAGCTAGTGATAGTGTCCACAATTTCAAAGTACATTTAACAGTATAGTACTCTACATTGGAATGGTGCTCAGGTTGAGTATTACCCTCAAAATATCTTGATGGCATTTTACGGTGATGTGGAAATGAATGTGGTTGTAACTCCAATTTCACAACAGCTCGAGTGATCTTGGTCAAATGGAGGCTGGCATTCCTGTCTGATCGTATACCTTGAAGAACCATGACAGAAAGCTTGGCATTCTCTTAAGCATCCATTGCACATAGCTCTCTTCCCTCTGAAGACTAGTGCTGAGGGTATCTGAATGCAAAAGTTCTGCACTGGCAAACTATAGTCAACGTTTGCATTTTAGCATGCAGTCCAATTATTGACTGAAGTCTGAAGTAAGAGCGGATACTCATGCTCATGACTACTATGACAATTGAACAAGAAAACTGACTCTAAGAAACTTGTGCTACTAATTATTCTAGTCTGCATATTCTACTAGCTGATATGGCAGAAGTAACTCAGCACTGGAAACTATTAACACTTTCACAATAATGTTATCTGCTCAGCTGATTATTGTGAGAATGCTGACTGTATTAAGTGTTAATAGTTTATGTGCTGAGTCTCACTTCTTACTTCACTGTCAGCAAAATGTCTGAAAATGCACCAGAAGTGATCTCAGCAAGTCTAAAATGAAAACGTTTCCTGGGGGAGCATGGACCCACAGACCCGCCTAGTATACCTTATGGCATATCAAAACTCCTGCATCCCCTGTTTACAAAATACTACATTTGCCCCCACCTTCAACTCAATCTTAAATGCAGCCTTGACTCTACTACAACATGCATAAGAGTTTAGCTTAGGTGCTCACAGAGTGGTGGTTTTGCCAGCTCCAAGTATAGCACTACAACATGTAGTAATTAGGTGCTCACAGAGTGGTACTTTTGCCAGCTCCAAGTACTACTACATGCAGTAATTAGGTGCTCACAGAGTGGTGGTTATGCCAGCTCCAAGTATAGCACTAGTGCTTAGGTGCTCACAGAGTGGTGGTTTTGCAAACTCCAAGTATAGCACAGTAAGAGTTTAGCTTAGGTGCTCACAGAGTGGTGGTTATGCCATCTCCAAGTATAGCACTACTACATGCATAAGAGTTTAGCTTAGGTGCTCACAGAGTGGTGGTTTTGCAAACTCCAAGTATAGCACTACTATAGTACATGCATAAGAGTTTAGCTTAGGTGCTCACAGAGTGGTGGTTATGCCATCTCCAAGTATAGAACTACTATAGTACATGCATAAGAGTTTAGCTTAGGTGCTTACAGAGTGGTGGTTTTGCCAGCCCCATTGTGGCCCAAGAATGCTGTGATCTGGCCCTCAAAAAAGTTGAGTGTGAGGTTATCCACAGCTTTGATCTTCTCTCTCTTCCATGGCAAGAGGCCAGTCACAAACTTCTTAGTCAAGCTCTTTATGGAGACCCCCAGAACCAAGCCCTCAGGTTCCTCCTCGCAGTTCTCACCAAGCTCAGCCGCTTGTGCTTCACTCATCAAATCTACATACATATATACACAAACACCCACACACACGCATACACACACAACACATTCACACCGGCTTAAATTACTCCTAATTGTAGTAATCTACCTAGTAATGTAGTTAGCTAGTGCATTATAGGTTAGAGAAAAAATCAGTCCCTCATATAAGCATGGTCGTAAGGATATGCACATACAGGCACATGTATACAGCACCATAGAGGCACATGTAAACATAGCTGTAGGATCTACACATACAAGCACACATATACAGCACTATAGAGGCTCATGTAAACATGGCTGTAGGTTATACACATCCAAGCACACATATATAGCACCATAGAGGCACATGTAAACATAGCTGTAGGAAATACACATCCAAGCACACATATACAGTGCACATGTAAACATGGCTGTAGGATATACACATCCAAGCACACATATACAGCACTATAGAGGCACATGTAAACATACACATCAGGTTAAACAATGTCAATCTTTCTTAATGGTTGGAAAATTGACAAAAGACTAAAACAAGACAGCAACATTCAAGATAACACCTACACGCATGAAGTCCATCAATCATTACATTCATGTAAGAGAGATAAATACCTATATTACACATAACCATCTATGCTCCCCCTTCTCCCGAGTTCATCGAGTGTATGAAGGTGGGCAACATTAGGCTTAAGATAGGTCCCAAAAACTGGAATCATAGAGGAAAGGGAGCCTTGTAATTCGCCTGTGTCTTGTGCCATCAGTGACGTTAGTGTTAGTGATGTCATTTCCTCAAGCTGGTCCGGAAATTCAAAATAAAGTCATCACACACTATTCTCCGAGAATTGATCAAGGAAGTGCAACAGGTTGATTATTTTACAATCATGCTTGATCAATGTGTTGATTCATCCGATCACGAACAGCTAGCTGTGTGCGTCAGGTATGTGGAATCTAGTTGTCCATGAAGACTTCATTGGACTTTATCACTGCCCTGACATTAAAGCTAGTACTATTGTGTCTGTTGTGAAAGACATAATGTTACGGTTTAATCTTAACTTGTCTCAATGCCAGGGACAGTGTTATGACAGGGGAAGTAACATGGCAGGTAGTAGAAATGGAGTCAAGTCCTAAATATTACAGCAAGAGCCACTCTTGAGTTCTGGTTCAGCTGCCTGCTCAGCTTGACTTCTGTTGTTTGGGCCTCTGCGAGGGGTAGAAATTTTTGCAGTATTTATGAAGTTTCTCCCTTTCATTATGGCCAAGGGGAGTGAATTGTTTCCCACACCTTTCATATTTTGCGTTCTTCTCTGTGAACATTGACCTCTTGTATTGGCTAACTCCATGTGACCCATCAGTCTTGAGCAAGGCCTATGAAGGTCGACCTCTTGTATAGGCTAAACCCATGTGACCCATCGGTCATGAGCGAGGCCTGTGAACATCGACCTCTTATATTGGCTAACCCCATGTGACCCATCAGCCATGAGGAATGTGAACATCGACCTCTTGTGTTCGCTAACCACATGTGACCCATCAGCCATGAGCAAGGCCTGTGAACATCGACCTCTTGTGTTCGCTAACCCATGTGACCCATCAGCCATGAGGAAGGCCTGTGAACATCGACCTCTTGTATTGGCTAACCCCATGTGACCCATCGGTCATGAGTGAGGCCTGTGAACATGGACCTCTTGTGTTTGCTAACCCCATCAGCCATGAGGCCTGTGAACATCGACCTCTTGTGTTCGCTAACCCCATGTGACCCATCAGTCATGAGTGAGGCCTGTGAACATTGGCTGCCTCTTTTGCTTCAAACAGCTTCATGGTAGTTTCCAGGTTCATCTCATACCCAAGAACTTCCTGTTGGATTTCCTGATGAATGAGCCCAGTATTAGCACAAAATCATGAACCATCTGATCGGTAAAGTTGACATCTGTAGGGATGTTGCATGAACATCTGACTGTGAAGCAGCAGATGTCGACTTGCCTGCAAAGTCTGGCAGCAAAATTCTGGAGACACTCATCTCTGTCTTGAGATGTGCCATGTAGCATCACTCTCGACACCATGGTGTTCTTGTAATACTGCCTGGCTTCTTAGAACTGCTTCTTCAGTTCTCGTCTCCAACTGCTTGTCACTTCTGTCTAGGTCCCTACGGAGTTCATCAGAGCAAGCAAGTAGCTGCACATTGATATCGGCATCTGGCAGCTCCGTTGCCATCTTATAGCTTGCTCATAAGCTGTTAAAGTAGCTCCATTCCTCGGTTGTAGCAGCTTTCCCAATTTTAGGTCTGTTCAGCTTCTCTGGCTTTGCTGTAGCATTGTCGGTTCTTGTCGGGTGTACATTGTCAGCATGGATCTGTAGAGGGGCCGTGGTAGCTGCGGCAAAGGCAGTATCTAGATCCCCAGACTTCCAATCGCAGCCGTTGAGAGGGCAGCCAATGCAGGGCATTATTTAAAACTTCGGTCTTGATACTGCTTTTGATTCTGCTAGTTCTTCAGCCACCTCTAGTCTGTTTGTCATAAATAAAGCCAATCTTTCTCAATGTTCTGGAAAAATGATAAAAGACTAAAACAAGACAGCAACGTTCAAGACACCTACACGCATAAAGTCCATCAATCATTATAATCACATGAGAGAGATAAATACCTACCTAATACACCAATACATATCTACAGGCACACATATATAGCACATAGAGGCACCTGCAAACATGGCTGTAAGGATATATGTGGTAACCCGAGATGCACACACTTGTAAGTAACAGTCACAGTCATTAGATTAACCAACTACAGCTAGATAACTATTGCTACTTGCAATAATGAACAACGGAATAACTGAATAGCAAAAGCCATCAAATAGTGCAACTACAGAACTTATATAAGCACTTAACAGGAAATAGTATAAAACCATGGTAATTAAGCATGCATATAAAAAATGTTTCCACTAATGAGTCAGTTAAGACACTTCCCACCTCTGAGATCATAACATGCTCAATCACCATCCAAGTCTGTTGGGTGGATGGTATTGATGGGTGATCAGCGAGTAGCAGTCGAGTGAGGCTGTGTGCCTTTACGAGATGATGGAACGGGAGGTGGTAGTGGTATGGGAAATGATTGTGAAAAAGTTGTCGTTCCAGGACAATCCACAAGTGGAACAGCAGGTGCCGGGAGTACATAAGGAAGGTAAATATCACCCACAGAGGTGGAGGAAGAAGTTCTTTTGATGGAACAAGTGTGAACATCTCTCCTGCGTATGGCATCCATGTGACGACAGACAATGCGACCAGAATCAAGTTCTACATGGTAAGAGAGATCCAGTGACCTTTATGACTTTGCCTGGAAGCCAGGTCATCATTGAAGTGGAGAAATCTTTCACATAAACAGTATCTCCTACTTGGAAATCTCTGAATGGCTTTGAAGTATCATGCTGCTCAGCTTGCTTCCTGTTGCTTCTCAACACATGGAGAGAGGTCTGGTAAGAATCTGTCCAGACGAGATCTGAGACGATAATTCATCAGAAACTGTGCTTGAGAGATGCCGGTTGTGGTCTGTCGCAAATGTATAAATGATACTTATTCTTGAATAGTAGATCCAGGCATATACTTTAGACCACTTTTGAAGGTTCAGCTAATCCATTGTTTGAAGGGTGGTATGGCGCTGTTGTAACATGCATAATGCCATTTTCAGACATGAAGGTCTTGAATTCCTCCCTGGTGAAGGAAGGACCATTGTCAGTTACAATTTTGCGAGGCATTCCATGATTGGGAAATATGAGTCTGTGTTTCTCAATTATTTTTGAGGAAGAAATTGATTGCATTATGTACACCTCCATCCACTTTGAATGTGTATTAGGAACATATATCCTGGAAATGGGCCTGCAAAATCGAGATGGATTCTGCTCCATGGTTGCAAAGGCCATTCCCACGAGTGGAGTTGGGCAGTGCAGGAGCTCGACAAGACTCCCGACATACTGGACAGGTTTTCACCAGTTGTACAATCTCTCCTTCCATGCCAGGCCATCATATGTAGGACTGGGCGAGGGCCTCATTTTACTGGTCCTAGAATGAGTCCAATGAAGCTCATCTAAAATCAGCTTTGGCCTGGTCGGAATAATGACAGGGGATGCCCAGAGGAGACATCCATAAGGGAAACTGAATACAGTAAAGTAGGGTTGGTACTTCTTGTCCAGCTTCTGATCAGGCCATCCAGACATAAGGAATCTGAGGACACAAGACATGACTGGGTCCTTAGCACTCCATTCCTAGATGTTAGAAGCAGTAGCTGAAGTGGAAGACAGATGGTTCATCACCAAGACTAAGTCTTCTGATACACAGTCACTAGACGTAGTAACTTGGTGGGGCAGGTTACTGAGAGCGTCTGCTTTGCAGAGATGTCTTCCACCCTTGTAATGGATTGTGTAGTGGTATGCAGACAGTTTAAATGCCCATCGTTGTATCCTACATGATGCCATTTGTGGAACCTTGTTTCTCTCACCTAACAGTGATTTCAGTGGTTGATGATCAGATTCAATCACAAAGTGATGTCCCATGAAACTTTGTGAATGCAAACACGATGGCCAGTCTTTCTTTTTCCAATTGTGAGTAGTGCTTCTCAGCAGATGGTATGGTTCTAGAGACGTAGGCAACTGAGTGTTTCTGGTTGGCCATCAAGAATGTGGGAGAGAACCACTCCAATACAATACTCAGAAGCATCGCATGCCAAGACCAATGGCTTTGAAGTGTTGTAATGAGAAAGGAGTAAGTCTGCTTATAAGGAAAAACTTAGCATCTTGGAAGGCTTGTTCTTGCTCAGGATCTCAATGCCACTTTTGTTTCTTGTTCAAGAAAAAGTAGAGAGGTGTAAGTTTAGCAGATAGAATTTGCTATAATAGTTAGTTAGCCTGAGAAACAATCAAAATTGAGTCGTGTTCTTTGGTTGTGTGGCTTCTTTGATAGCACGAACTTTCATTTCTGTCGGGTGTAAGCCATGTTCCTGAATTATGTGACCCAAGTATTCAATGCTAGGGCATAAGAAAAAGCATTTTTCTTGGTTAAGACATAGTCCAGTGGCTTATAGCTTTCAAGACTTCTTCGAGGTTGTGTACGTGTTCCTCCAAGGTGGAACAAGTCAAAAGTATATCATTGAGGACACTAACGCCATTAATGCCCTGCAGTAGTGTCTCGATATGTCACTGAAAAATTGTTGGAGCGGATGCAATACCGAATGGTAAGCGATTATATTGGAAGAGACCGTATGTGTGTTGATTGTCACATATTCATCATCCAGGGGCAATGCATCAGACATGTCCAACTTGGAGGAAAACTTCCCCAGAGAGGCTAGCAAACAATTCATTGGCACGAAAAGAGGATATGTTTCCGTAGGGGATGCTTGATTAATTATAATTGTAGTCCACACATGACATCATTATCCCATTTTTCTTTAGCACAGGAAATACTAGTGCAATCCAAGGAGAGAATTGGACAAGGAAATCATACCTAATTGCCAACTTCCACTTTTGGCTTCAACAGAAGGGGAAGGGGTCTGGACATGTAAAACTTGGGTGGGGCTTCTTCATGCACAAATAATTTCACAGATGTGCCTTTCCGACAACGAACTTTTCATTGAATACTGTGGGATAGGTGTCGAGAACTTTCTTCAAGGGGCTGAAAGGTTTAACCACGTGGAATTTTAGAGGATTACATTGACAAATCTCTACCCAGTTAGTTAAGGCCACTCCCATGTACCACATGTATAGACAAGCTTCTATTCACATCTTTCTTTGATCTGGCTGATATCCAACACCTGAATGTGATCTCCTGTGTAGGTGCGAAGTTCACTCTCCAGCAGATTGAAGTGGTGATACGAATGAGTGCTATTGGATGTGCTTGTACACTGACTTGCTGATGACCGATAATGCAGCTCCAGTGTCAAGTTCCATTTTTACAAGTATCTCATTGAGCTTTACGTCCAAGAGGTAAGGTTCGGTACATTTGTCTACGGAGGTTATATATGTTGTACTGGACTTTTGAAGATCACTCATCTTCTTCAACATAATTTGTCCATGAAATTGTCTTCTTCTTCTCATTTTCACGCTTTGAAGGGGGTTGCATCTTGGATATTGGATATTGGATAGACTTTTGACCTGCAAACATTTGTAAATGTCCTTTTTTCTTGCAATAATGGCATATAGCTAACCTCCTTGTGCTTGCAATGGGAAGCTAGGTGAGATCCTCCACAACAATAACAAGTGAATGTTGCACTTTTGAAATAACGACTAGAAGTTGTGTAGTTTAGATCTGTCATTGTGTGCTTCTGTGTCTCTCTTGGATGCTTCATCTGTGCCAGCTGGAGTGCACTGCTGAGGTCAGTATCAGCAAGGAGCTTGAGCTGTTGATTTATTCCACAGACAAGCCAGTACCTTGGCATCTCTTCGAGCTGATCCCTGCTGCCAAACTTGCAGTTGAAGTTAGTGATGGATTCGGCTGGCTTCCATGAGAGAGTATTGAAATGAAATCTGTGAACGATGGTAGAATGTTTAGTGCCATAGTGAGCCTTCAGTAAACCATCAGTGACCTGTAAGTGATACCTTCGGCGTCCAGCTTGCCATCTGGTACTAAGCTGTGCAACAGCTGAGTGTTAGGTCGCCACACACAGTAAGTAGAATCAAGTGCTTCTTCGCTTCTTTCTTTAAGCTGTTTGCCACAAAGTAGAACTGGAGTTTTTCCTCGAATATGTTCCAGTCTTCCAAGGTCGGGTTGAAAGGTTTGATTTTCCTGTACGTAGTCATAAGGTTGCTTCATCCTCGTCTCCAGAAGTGTGGTAACCCGAGATGCATGCTCTTGTAAGTAATGGTCACAGTGGTTAGAACCAACAACTACCAACTACAACTACTAGACCTAGAAGACTATTGCTACTTGCAATAATAGAACAACTGAACAACTTAATAGCAAAAGCCATCAAATGGTGTAACTACAGAACTTATATAAGCACTTAACAGGAAACATGAAACGGAATATAATCATGGTAATTAGGCATGCATATGATGTTGAGTCAGTATGTCAATATACACATCCAAGCATACATATACAGCACTATAGAGGCTGATATAAACATGGCTATAGGATATACACATCCAAGCACACATATACGAGGCTGATATAAACATGGCTATAGGATATACACATCCAAGCACACATATACAGCACTATAGAGGCTGGTATAAACATGGCTGTAGGATATACACATCCAAGCACACATATACAGCACTATAGAGGCTGATATAAACATGGCTGTAGGATATACACATCCAAGCACACATATAGAGCACTATAGAGGCTTATATAAACATGGCTATAGGATATACACATCCAAGCACACTTATATAGCACTATATAAGGATGTGAGCAAATGTAATTCCAGACATAGGAGAAAAACAGAACTACTAAAACTACAAGATAATCTGTATACACATACTCTGTGACCAGATGTGTGCATAGCGCTCCCATCACAAGTGTTATACGTAATGATTGTGTTGTATACACCTGTTTAGTGAGGAATGCATGCCTGTTTAGTGTAGCACACACATTTAGGGTGGCATGCACACCTGTTTAGTGGGACATGCACACCTGTTTAGTGGGACATGCACACCTTTTAGTAGGACATGTACACCTGTTTAGTGGGACATGCACACCTGTTTAGTGGGACTTGCACACCTGTTTAGTGGGACATGCACACCTGTTTAGCATGACTAGCACACACATTTAGAGGGGCACACATATTTTTAATGTGGCATGCACGCCAATTAGTGTGGTATGCAAACATACTTGCACAGAGAGTGAATCAGCTTACCGGACATTTCCTCTTCTTCCTGCAGTAGTATCTGATCATTTTCCTCGACAGGATTCCCTAACCGTGCACACTTCCTGAAGCGCTGCTGCTGAGGCCGTTTTCTCAGGCCACACCAATAGGAGGGCTGGAAAGGGAAGTACCAAGGTTTGGCTACTCCATAGCGACCAGGGAACACACCCTCCAGATACCAGGCCAGCAACAAGTAGAGGACCACGTCTAGAGCCAGCAAGATGCAGACAGCCAGGAAAGAGAGATGGTCGTCTTGGATGGGAGGCAGCGCGATGTTGCTCCACTGCAGACCTTCTTGCTTCAGTTCCCACTGGGCCAAATATGTAGCTCCAATAGCAAATGCAAGGGGGGACCACAGGCACTGCAGGGGGGACACAAGCAATTATCAATATACACACCACACATTGTACAAATCTCCCAGAGCAATGGGGGCAACATGTAATTACCAAATATATTAATAGATATAAAATTATACTCACTCTGCTGTACCACCCACTCATCTGCCATATACCACCCACTCTTCTGCTATACACCACCTACTCAATCTGCTATATACCACCCACTTATCTGCTATACACCACCCACTCATCTGCTAAACACCACCCTCTCATCTGCTATAAACCATCACTCATCTGCTATATACCACCCACACCCACATATCAGATAAACGCCACCCACTACATGGTGCAAAGGTGTTCACGATCCTGGATGTGTATATTGGCTTCTGGCATGTGATACTTGACCAGGCATCAACTTTTCTGATGACCTTTCAGGCACCTTTTGAAAGTTACAGGTGGAAGTGCATGCCATTCGGTATCCACTACAGTTCTTACCCTAGCCAGAAAACTGCCCCATTTCCGATTATTTTATCTCCTGGGTCCATTTGTTCACTGTGCTATGTGTGTCAGTCTGTGCCTGTGCCAGTATGTGCTGGGTGGGTGTCAGTCTCTCTGTGCCAGTATGTGCTGGTTGTTTGTCAGTCTGTGCCTGTGCCAGTTTGTACTGTGTGTGTGTGTGTTAGTATGTCTTCGCACACTTGCAATAAGTCTTGTGTAGCTGCCATGGTGGTTTCATGGACCAAGGATTGGTAAACATTGCACGGGAGAACTCCACAAGCCAAACAGTAGAGAAAAACAAAGACTTTCAGTAATCCAACTGAGTGGACACTTGGGGTTCGTATATTGCATCATGTGAGATAGCTATATTGAGTTGGCAAAGCTTACATGTCTGATGATCATAATCACTTTTGCAATTACAAAACAGATTGATCATTTGGACTGGCAGTAAAAAAAATTGGATTCTTCTGATACATTATAAAATTGTTTTAAATAGACCTAATGTAGATCAGATCAAAATGTTTTCATTAAATATGTATATATGTATATATATATACATATTTGACTGGTCAGGTAGGAGTGTACCCATGTAGACCATAACCAGTTAGATTTAACCAATCATTACCTAGTAGAATGAGAGACTGTAAGCCTTTACAACTCCTAACAAAATTAATTTGAGCCAATGCTAAAGATGAGTGCAGGTTTATCCCTAAACAATGGCTGACAATGCCTAGTGCTATGCCATTTCGGACAAGGTGGCTTCTAGCAATGTAGATCACCATTAACATTTAACGGACTCCTTGACCTATGTCCATAATTTTTGTGGTAAAAATCATTCATCTGCAAGATTTTGTGTAATTCTGCTGACAGACAAACCTACCGACCAGAATCAAAAATGCTCTCCTTTCTGGAGTAAAAACTGTATAATGTTATTGGTGTACACAATTTTAAAGAGTAAAGATTCAGCCTTTGCTTATTTTCTGTTTGGATAAGTCAATCATTTGTTTTTAACCAGTTCTTGTTGGTTTCTGCAGTATCTATACATTAGTGAGGACCGGAGAGCTCATTCACTATACCAACATCTAAGTCTGACCTCTGCAAAGTCCAACTCTGGTTTCTGGGACTCTAGAATTAGTTATAAACACATTTGTTTTTTCTTATTGTCCATTACACAAATATCAGCGCATGAGAATATCTTGTTGCTGTTGTTGATGGTACTCATGTGGACTGGGTTAGTTACAGCCTCCTTGTGCATACAGAAGAGGGTTAGTTACAGCCTCCTTATGCATACAGAAGAGGGTTAGTTGCAGCCTCCTTATGCATACAGAAGAGGGTTAGTTACAGCCTCCTTGTGCATAAAGAAGAGGGTTAGTTACAGCCTCCTTGTGCATACAGAAGAGGGTTAGTTACAGCCTCCTTATGCATACGGAAGAGGGTTAGTTACAGCCTCCTTGTGCATAAAGAAGAGGGTTAGTAGTTACAGCCTCCTTGTGCATACAGAAGAGGGTTAGTTACAGTCTCCTTATGTTAGTTACAGCCTCCTTGTGCATAAAGAAGAGGGTTAGTTACAGCCTCCTTATGCATACAGAAGAGGGTTAGTTACAGCCTCCATACGTATACAGAAGAGGGTTAGTTACAGCCTCCTTGTGCATACAGAAGAGGGTTAGTTACTGGAGACTTGATGTTCAGGTGTTCAATTTTCTTGCATTCAGTGTCAGTGTCAATAGTTCATGTCTTCACTCTGCCAAGTCAAGGTGTCAAGTATAGTATATATACATATATAGCCATGAAGTTACACCCTTTACTAAAATCTGTGCAAATACCCATGTGACTACCTTTTACCAAATGTTAAGTGTGACTGGTAGCATTATGTAGCTGCTGACTCACACAGATGCCAATGACTGCTGGGCTGAGAGATTCCATGTAGGCCACCAGAGGAACGTGAGCGAACAGAACCATGAAGTACGTGAGTCCAGCCACACAAGCAGCTAGGTTAGCATTGGTGAAGAAGACACTGACCAAGAAGCTGTAGCTGAGCATGGCCAGGGCATACAGGGTGAGGTAGAGGAAGAGCAGGACAGCATCAGTGGCAGGCAAGATTCTTCCCAGCTTGAGTAGCATGGTAATGCCCACCACAGACACCAGCAAGACCAGGAATGAATGCAGAAACCATGACAGTCTCAGCAGACCCTCCCCGACTCCCATCATCTTCATGTACTCCTTCAGACGTGTCTCCTTCTCATGCACCACTGCTCTGGCGGTCATGGCAACAGGGAAGAGCCAAGAGAACAGCAAAGCCAGAGGTAGTATGAATATCATTACCATTGGAGTGAAGAAGGTGCCATTCTTGTAGCATGGATAAGGCATCTGCTGGGTGTAGACTCCAGGACTTGCCACTCTGGTACCCACCATCTCCTCCAGCATGGCGCGCTCCACCATGTCTTGCATAAAGATAAACAAACCGTACATGTAGCGACGCTTATGCCACAGTGAGTCCTCAGGGTAGGGACCAGGGTGCCAGACACTAGAGTGTATACAATAATCACCATAAGACTTGCACCAAGACAACCATAGACCAGATATGCACAAACAAATATACAAAACCAAAAGTCACCAGCACCACATCCATCATCACTACCCTACCATCACTACCCTACCATCACCACATCCATCATCAACACTACCACCATCATGACTAACAACATAAACCACCACTAATTCACCATCACCTCAATCACCAATGCCACCATCACCATCACTCACACTACTACCATTATTACCAACACAAACACCATCACCACCACCATCATCACATCATCACCACCATCATTACCACCACCATCACAACAATTACCACCATCACCTCAACCATAATCACACCATCACCATCATCATCACTGTAATGAGTTGTTGAGCAAAGTAGCAAACAAATTAAAAACAACTTCTATGAGCTTTTTTCATTTCATTGCGTCCCCACCAGGGGGCCGGCAGGTAAAGATCATTACATCTTCCCTCTTGACAATTGGAAACTAACGTGTCAAATCACACTATGTAACCTATAATTAAAAATATAGAACAGTCCTTGGGCTAGGGCTAGGGCTAGGGCTAGGCTTGACATAGTCTTGCATCTTGACAGGAGCTGTCCGTATACACGTAGAGCGACGAGATTCTGGTGGTGCTCAGGGGCGTACCCAGATTTAGAGAGGGGGGTGCTCTCTCCAAGGCCTTTGTAGTCAAAACCAAATAGAATAGGGTATATAGCTCAATTAAGTGTATTGCTGCATGCGGAAAACCAATTTGTGATCAGAATGGCTGGCACCAATAAAAAAATATATCTTAGAAATATGTCCATATAGCTAACCGATCAAATCACCGGTATTTACATTATATAAAGTACATCATATGACAAAAATAATTGATTAATGTGACTAGTTGAGAGGATTGAGTAGTTGAGAGGATTGAGTAGCATGGCTTAAGTTTTGCAAATCGGTCTATGATGTTATCGCTGTCAGAAATGTCTCTATGACAGAAGAGCAGAAGAAGGGCATTAAGTCGGTTCTCTGTCATTGCATTTCTGAAGTCAAAAAGTGTAATTCTCTGCTTCTTTTTCGGTGGCATTTTTGCTGAGATGTATATAGTTGGCAGCTCAAATCAAAAATCAACCACACAGTCACTGAGCTAGCTTGAGAACTTCTGTCGTGAAACACGACTCGAGGTGGCTCTCTAGTTAGCGCATGTGGATTACTCTTGGCCACACCTTTTTTCTTCTTTTTCCTTTTTTTTTTTCCCGTTTTTTTTTTTTTTGCATTCTGTACTCTAGGGGGGGGGGGGGGGTGCGCACGCTCCGAGCGCTCTATGCTGGGTACGCCCCTGGTGCTAGAGCAGGTGATGGAGAGGGCTGCAGAGCTGCCATCGGCTGCTTGCACATAGAAGTCGTATGCTTGACAGGTGTTGTGTGCGAAGGAGGTTGTGTAGCTGTGAGCTCAGGCTCTATATACTCATAGGGCTGAACACTGTTATCATAACGAATGTGATGACGGTTGGGATGGTATGTAGTGCCACCAGCTGTGATATCATACGACAGTGGTGCAACCTGCTGCTCACACATCATGAGTCCAGGTAGAGCTCTCAGGAAGCTTCATGCAGATGGGATTATCTGGATGCAGCTCAGAAAGGGATTTAGCTGACCCATCATAATGATCCTTCTGCTTTTGAGCTTTCTCATAGCAGTCAGATCCCTAGTAGTGTCATATCTACGACTTAGAAGACCCATAGCTGTAAGGATCAGAGTTTTGCACCTCCAACCCATCCTTCACTGTGCAGGGCTTGTGCCTACACCACCAGCAGGGGTATTCCTCCATTCGATCAAAGAAAGGGGAGAGTTCTACGAGGACATCCAAGTCAATGAAGACAAGTACCTTAACTTTGAGCTTGACACGTGATCGCCGAAAATGTTCTGCCATATGAACAGTTAACCAAGCTTGGATTCTCCATAAACCATCTCAACCCCACAGATTGGGTGCTGTCATAATATACCAGAGACAAACTGAAGCCAATGGGAACAATCGAATTATCTGCAAGATACAAACAGAAAGAGGATTCTGACTTTCTTTGTGGTGCACATTAAACCAGTGACCCTACTATCACACAAAGCATGTGTAGCACTGGGACTGATTGTGAGAGTACACCAAACAGCCCAAGACCAGCCAAATACCGACGAAGTCAAACCGATGGATGTGTGCCCTGAAGTGAACAACACCACAGGCATCATGCCCATTGTAGTGACACTTGACATGGACCCTACAGTGAAGCCAGTAGTACATGGCCCAAGGTCACAGCCAAAAGCTCTTCTCCTACAAATTAAAAAGAAGATAAAATAGATGGAAGAGGAAGGCTTCATAACAAAGGTCACAGAACCAACAGACTGGGTCAGTTCCATGGTAGTTGCACAGAGAAAGGGGAAGATACGCATCTGTCTCGACCCAAGTAATGAATAATGCTATCAAGAGGTCGATCTACCCAATCAAAAAAGTGGAGCAGGTTATGAGGACCTGAATGGAGCCAAGTACTTTAGCAAACTGGATGCTAAGTCAGGGTTCTGCCAGCTGCCACTTGATGAAGACTCATCGTACCTAACTACGTTCAACACACCAGAGGGACGCTTTCGGTGGCTGGGACTTTCATTTAGAATAAAGAGTGCGCCAGAGATTTAGCAATGGACCATGGACAGTATGTTGGAAGGCATTGAAGGAGATATAGTAATCATGGACGACATAATAATATCAGGCAAGACATTAGAAGAACATGACAAAGTTCTCAAGCAAGTTCTACGTAGATCCAAGGACTATATGATGAACTAGGCAAAGATAAACTTTACTATAGCTTGTAACAAAGGGAGATGTCATATATGTTGTAATACCGGGATACCAGAAGTATGTTGTAATACCGGGACACCGGAAATGTGCTTCGTTAAGAATCGTTCTTGTGCTACTAAGTATCTAACAGGGACCAAGCAGATACGGAGCTTGCCGTTCTTCTTGGGCAACACAACCATAGATGAGATCCACAGTATGGTCTCTGGACCAGGCGCCAGCATGTCCTACTGCACCAGATCCTCCAGAGCATTCTTGACTTTGTCCCTTAGTGCGACTTGTACATGTTGTGGAGCATGCTTTACAGATGTCGTGGCAGGATCCAGATATTCACCTTCCAACTTTCCAGCAGTACCAGAGAACAACAGTGGTTACTTGTAATGATATGCTTTACTGAGTGCGGTCATACTCCTCACAGCACACACAGTAGCACCAGTAGTGTCAGGCTTCTGTTGTACATCACAGTCCAGGATACACACGAGTCCCATTCCAAGGTGTGCTTTACAACCAAGTGGACGAGATGTCAGAGCATCTATGATGCTGAAGTTCAGTGTGCATCTGATATCACCTCGAGACACAGGAATCAATACACATCCAACTATAGGGGTCTTCACACCACCATAAGAGATGATGGATGAGCTACTTGGGTTAACACACTCCAGGGACATGTCGCTGGTGGCCTTGACATCGACATGAAGTGGCACCACATTATACTGTGCTACTGGATCTAGCTGTAACCTCATATAGTTACTAGTTCTCCATGCCTTCAATATGACCAGCTGGGAGTCATCAACGGCTGCAACATTAAACATGAGGGTTTTGTCAGTGCAATCCTCAGCAGCATGGACAAACTTCTTCTGATGTTTTCCACCAGACTGACATTTACTGCGAAGTGATTCATATTCAAGCACTTGGAACACTTCTTACCCCAGGATGGACAAGACTCCTTCTTCATCATGTGATATCCACCACAGAACTTGAAGTCTTTGATCCCACTTATGCTATATAGGCTCCTCTGCAGTCTCGCACTTGCCACATACTTGCTTCCTCACTGTTCATACAGACTTATAAGCATTACCACCCAGCACCTTGAGCTGTGCTTGGGTCATCTCTCAGCAGCGCGACAGAGTTCAAGTGTTCTGTTCAATGTCAGCGCACCTTCACAAACAAGTCATTCCCTTACCTTGGGATCAGCGATACCAAACACTATCCTGTCCCTAAGCAGCTCATCCGGTGTAATGTTTTCGAAATCGCACTTGCTAGATAGCTGACGTAGAACAGTCACATCATGCTCAAAAGTCTCACCAGCTTCCTGAGCCCTCATGTTTGACTTATAATGCTCAAACGGAATGTTTCTCCTTGCACATCAACACTCTTTCAAAACCATCCAGTACAGGATATATCTTCTGTTTGTCAGCATTGTCCTGCAACTCAAACGTGGCAAAGATGCGCCGTGCATCAGTGCCAGTCACAGTTAGTAGAGTAGCTACTTATATATTCTTGTGCTTCTTGTTCAGCTCCGTAGATAGGCTGTAGTTGTCCCACACTAATCTCCATTCCTTCCATGCCTCAGAGACAGCAGAGTCATGGATCGATAGAGGATCTGGAGCCAGCAGAAACTTGTCAGCCATTTGAAACACTTTGACGAGATAGAACTAATCGTCCAAAACCACACCAGTGGAGAGTAACTGGTTGTTCAGACAATAACCGAGTCGAGATAATGATGTATGGAGACTCCAAACTGCCACTATGTAATGAGTTGTAACGAGTTGTTGGGGCAAAGTAGCAAACAAATAAAAGACAACTTTATGAGCTTTTTCATTTCATTGCATCGGGGGGGTTGGCAGGTAAAGAGCGTTATAGTCACCACCACCATCATTACTACCACCATCACAGCAACTATCATTACTACTGCCGCCAACACAACCACCACTGCCGCCAACACAACCACCATTGCCACCACCACCACCATCACCACCACCACCACCACCACCACCATCACAACCACAATTATCAACACCACTGCCATCAAACCATCTCGACCACCAACACTACAACCACCATCATCACCGCCATCACCATCACCACTAACATCACCGCCATCACCACTAACATCACCTCCATCACCATCACCACTAACATCACCGCCATCACCATCACCACTAACATCACCGCCATCACCACTAATGTTACAATAAACAAAACAAAAAACTACAAGAAACAAGAACCAGATGAGAGTTTAGTAATGCCACACAATTACACTTCCCTGTATATAGAGGCCACACACTTGCATGTGTCTGTATATAGAGGCCACACACTTACATCTTTCTTTATATAGAGACCATACACCTTCATGTGTCTGTATATAGAGACCACACACTTACATGTCTCTAATCATAGATGCCACACACTTACATATCTCTAATTGTATAGGCCACACACTTACATGTCTCTAATTGTAGATACAACATATTACATGCCTCTAATTGTAGAGGCCAAATATGTCTCTAATTGTAGAGGCCACATACGTGTCTCTAATTGTGAGGTCACATACTTACATGTCTCTAATTGTAGAGGTGGTTAATATAGAAGAGTATCTGGCTCTAATTTTGATGGTAGTGTTCTTGAAGGTGTGGCCTGGCTCATGAGGGAGGTCAGGATCAAACACCAGGCCTGCAGCTAAGTAGGTGATGTTCAGCGCTGCCTGTTGGTCGTAGTCCGCAAACAAATGTTCCATAGCTGTCTCGTTAGCCACAGGCAGGAACACATCCCAATTAAAGCGGGCCAGAGCTGCAATCATATTGGAAGCCACCATGTGCACTTTCTTCATGACAGACCAAATGTTGGTAGGGGACGAGGCATTCAGAAAGTCTCGTGTTTGCACCAGCTGCTGCAAGCTGATGTTGGGGTAGAGGTTAGCCAAGTACTGCGTGCCCAGGCTAGACACTGGCAGCTCACCTTCCCTGAATGCTATCACCTGATCCAAGATCTATAAGACATGTATGTGCATGTAGATTAAAGCATGCATGCATGCACGCACACACACACACACACACACACACACATGTATGTATACACACATAGACACACACACACACACACATGAATGTATACACACATAGACACACACACACTTACACACACACATATACACACACACATACACACACACATGCACACACACACACACACACATACACATAACACACACACATACACACACACATGCACACACACACACACATACATACCTCCGTGGTTCCAGTTAGAGATTCAGGTGGGAAGTTGTCCAGGAAGAAGACTGAGCAATTCTCCACCTGGTTAGCCAGAGCTAAGAGCTGTGCCACAGTCTCAAATGTTCTGTTAGCTCTCCTTATGATACTGAGGGTGAGGTTAGTGGCAGGAGTATAGGGGATCTTCATAGTGCTAATCCGATTATGTGATGTCTTGTTGTACTGCAGCTCAGCTAGACATGTACACATATCACACCACTTAAGGCTGGTTCACAATATGATGGTCACCCATGTGTAGCCAGGCACACATATTGTGGTAACCAGTACATAGTCATTAGACTAGTAACTGCCAACTACAACTACTAGAACTAGAAGACTATTGCTACTTGCAATAATAGAACAACTGAATAGCAAAAGCCATCAAATGGTATGACTACAGAATTTATATAAGCACTTAACAGGAAACAGGAAATGGAATAAAACCACGGTAATTAAGCATGCAATGGGTAATGTTCTACTAATGTTAATAATGTTAACACTTCCCTCTTTTGAGACCATAACACGGTCAATCACCATCTAAGTCTGTCGGATGGACGGTAGTGATGCGGCATCAGCGAGTAGCAGTCGAGTGAGGTTGTGTTCCTTTACGAGATGATGGAACCGGAGGCTGTGGTGGTATGGGAAATGCTTGCGAGGCAGTTGTGGGTCCAGGATGATCCACGAGTGGAACAGCAGGTGCCGGGAGTACATAAGGAAGGTAAATATCATCCACAGAGGTGGAGGAAGAAGTTCTTCCAGTGGCAAGAGTGTGAACATCCCTCCTGCGTACGGCATCCACGTGATGACAGACAATGCGACCAGACTCAAGTTCTACATGGTCAGGGAGAGGTCCAGTGACCTTATGACTTTGCCTGGAACCATGTTGTCGTTGTTGCAGTGGAGAAATCTTTCACATAAACAGTATCTCCTACTTAGAAAGTTCTGAATGGCTTTGAAGTGCTCAGCTTGCCTGTTGCTTCTCAACATGTGGAGTGATGTCTGTGGGTAGAGTCTGTCCGGACAAGCTATACGACAATCTATCAGCAACTTTCCTAGGGAAATGCCTGTTGTAGTATGTGGAGTGATACAATATGCGAATAGAAATTTTGATTCTTTTTTTTTTGAATAGTAATTCCACTAGATGTGCACTCTAAACCACTTTTGAAGGTTTGCACTGCATGCTCAGCTAACCCATTGCTGAAGGATAGAGCTGTCGTAACATGCATAATGCCGTTTTCAGACATGAAGGTCTTGAATTCCTCACTGGTGAAGGAAGGACCATTGTCAGTCACAATTTTGCAAGGCATTCCATGATTGGCAAATATGACTGAATTTATCAATCTTTTTGAGGAAGAAATTGATTATATGATGTGGACATCTATCCATTTTGAATGTGTGTCAATGAGTATTAGGAACATGTGTCCTGGAAATGGGCCTTCAAATGACTGGGTCCTTAGCAGTCCATTCCTTGATGTTAGCAGCAGTAGCTGAAGTGGAAGATAGATGATTCATCAAAGACTAAGTCTTCTGGTACGCAATCACTGGAAGTAGTGACTTGGTAGGGCAGGAGACTGAGAGCATCTGCGTTGCCCTTGTAATGGATGGATAGTGGTATTCAGAGTGTGTAGTTGTCCATCATTGCCTCCTAGATGATGCCATTTGTGGAACCTTGTTTCTCTCACCTAACAGTGATTTCAGTGGTTGATGATCAGATTCAATCACAAAGTGACGTCCCGTGAATGCAAACACGATGGCCAGTGCTTCTTTCTCCAATTTTGAGTAGAGCTTCTCAGAAGATGTTCTGGAAATGCAAGTGACTGGGCATTCCTGGTTGTCATGTGTGAGTACTGCTCCAATGCCATAATCAGAAGCATTGCATGCCAAGACCAATGGCTTTGTGGCATCGTAATGAGTAAGGAGTGAGTCTGCTTGTAAGGCATCCTTAGCAGCTTGGAAGGCTTGTTCTTGCTCAGGATCCCAATGCCACCTTGGCTTCTTGTTGAAGAGAGAGTAGAGAGCTGTAAGTTTAGCATATAAATTGGACAAGAATTTGCTATAATAGTTAATTAGCCCGAGAAACAATCGAAGTTGAGTTGTTCTTTGGCTGTGGAGCTTCATTGATAGCACAGACTTTCATTTCCATAGAGTGTAAGCATCTTTGTCAATTATGTGACCCGAGTATCAATGCTAGGGCGTAAGAAAGAGTATTTTTTATTGGTTAAGATGCAGTCCAGCCGCTTCTAGCCATTTCAAGACTACTTCAAGGTTGTGTATGTGTTCCTCCATGGTGGAACCCGTCAAAAGTATATCATCGAGGTAAACACTGATGCCATTAATGCCCTGCAGTAGTGTCTCCAGTAGTGTCTCCATATGTCGCTGAAAAATTGCTGGAGTGGATGCAACGCCGAATGGTAAGCGATTATATTGGAAGAGACCTTATGTGTGTTCATTGTCACATTTTGTTTGGATTCATCTCCAGGGGCAACTGTAAGTATGCATTGGACATGTCCAACTTGGAGAAAAACTTCCCTCCAGAAAGGTTAGTGAAAAATTAAATTTATAGGCATGAGGAGATCATATGTTTCGGTAGGGAGGCTTGATGTTAATAGCACACATATAACATCATTTCCCCATTTTTCATTACCACAGGAACTCCTGCTGCAGCCCAAGGAGATAATTGGACAGGGGAAATGACGCCTTTTTCCTGTAATTGTTTCAACTCATCTTCCACCTTTGACCTCAGCAGAAAGGGAAGGGGTCTGGACATGTAAAACTTGGGTTGGGCTTCTTCATGCACAAATAATTTCACAGCTGTGCCTTTCAGATAACCAAGCTCTTCATTGAACACTGTGGGATAGCTGTCTAGAACTCCTTCAAGGGGATGGAAGGTACATAACCAAGTGGATGTTTACATTGAGAGATGTTATCCAAACTCTACCCTAGTAAGTTAAGGCCACACCCATGTACCACATGTATAGGCAAGCACAACTCCTTCTCTTCACACCTTACTTTGATCTGGATGGTGCCCAACACCTGGATGTGATCTGCAGTATAGGTGCGAAGTTCATGTCAGCAGGTTGAAGTGGTGATATGAATGACAGTTCTTGGATGTGCATGTGTGTTGACTCGCTGATGACAGATACTGCGGCTCCAGTGTCCAGCATTGCATTACATGTATCTCACTGAACTTTACCTCCAACAGGTAAGGTTCGGTACGTTTGTCATGGAGGTTATACATGACATGTTGTCCTCCACTTTGGAAGAGGACTCATCTTCTTCAACATAATTTGGCTGTCAAGTTGTCATCTTCTTCTCATGTTCATGCTGGGGGTTGGGTCTTGCATATTTGACGCCCTTTTGACCTGCAAACATTTGCAAATGTCCTTTTTTCTTGTAATAATGGCATATAACCTCCTTGTGCTTGTATCGGAAGCTAGGTGAGATCCTCCACACCAATAACAAGAGAATGTTGCACTTTTGAAATGATAACCCGAAGTTGTGTAGTTTAGGTCTGTCATTGTGTGCTTGGGAACATCTTCAAGCCTCATTGCATCTCTCTCGGATGCTTCCACCGCCTGTGCCAACTTGAGGGCGCAGCTCTATGTGACATCAGTCTCAGCAAGGAGCTTGCACTGAATTCCTTGGTGATTTACTCGGCAGACAAGCCGGTCCCTCAGCATCTCTTCGAGCTGATCCCTGGTGCCAAACTTGCAGTTTAGAGCTAGATAACTGCATTAAAGTCAGCGATGGGACTCGGCTGACTTCCACGAGCAAGTGTTGAAATGAAACCTGTGAACGATAGTCGAATGTTTAGTACCATCATGAGCCTTCAGTAAAGCCATCAGTGAGCTGTAAGTGAGATCTTTGGCATCCAGCTTGCCATCTGGTACTAAGCTGTGCAATAGCTTGAATGTTGGGTCACCGCACACAGTAAGCAGAATCAAGTGCTTCTTCGCTTCATTCTCTATCTGTTTGCCACAGAGTAGAACTGATTTCTCCCTCATATATGCCAGTCATCAACAAGCTAGGGGTGAAAGGCTCAATTTTGCCATAAGTAGTCATAATTGGTAGCTTCATCCTCGTCGCCAGAAGTGTGGTACACGCACTTGTAAGTAACAGTCACAGTCATTAGACTATTAACCAATAACTGCCAACTATAACTACTAGAACTTGAAGACTATTGCTACTTGCAATAATAGAACAACTGAATAGCAAAACCCATCAAATGGTACGACTACAGAACTTATATAAGCATTTAACAGGAAACAGGAAATAGAATAAAACACGGTAATTAAGCATGCATATGAATAATGTTTCAGTTATGACAAACTATTAGTTAGGTTTACACAAATTCAGATTCAGCTTCTGGTAAAGAACTAAATTACACCAAGTAAGGTTCCACAAATTCAGACTCAGAGCTTCTGGTGGAGAACTACACTACACCCTACCATGAACTGCTAGTACACTTCCTAATAAGCCCCTACCTAGTACAGGGACTGCTAGTGCCTGATACGCCCCTACCTAGCACAGGCACTGCTAGTGCCTGATAAGCCCCTACCTAGCACAGGGACTGTAGTGCCTGATAAGCCCCTGCCTAGCACAGGGACTGCTAGTGCCTGATACGCCCCTACCTAGTACAGGGACTGCTAGTGCCTGATAAGCCCCTGCCTAGCACAGGGACTGCTAGTGCCTGATAAGCCCCTGCCTAGCACAGGGACTGCTAGTGCCTGATAAGCCCCTACCTAGTACAGGGACTGCTAGTGCCTGATAAGCCCCTGCCTAGTACAGGGACTGCTAGTGCCTGATAAGCCCCTGCCTAGTACAGGGACTGCTAGTGCCTGATAAGCCCTTAGGGACTGCTAGTGCCTGATAAGCCCCTACCTAGCACAGGGACTGCTAGTGCCTGATAAGCCCTTAGGGACTGCTAGTGCCTGATAAGCCCCTACCTAGCACAGGGACTGCTAGTGCCTGATAAGCCCCTACCTAGTGCACTCCCTGATAAGCAGTCTATATAATTAAACTGTGTTGTCAAGAGTGATGATGTCATTGGAGACTTCCAGCCTTCACAATAAGCATAAGAGAACACACACTTCACATGCTGTACGTACCTCGTTTGTACGTGTCCCCAAAGTGGCTGCGTACGAGCATTATGCTCAGAAGTGGACTAAACTGAGACCTTGAGCTGCCGCAGAAGAAGTGGACAAACTTCTTCATGGCTGCACTGATATGCTTATTCCCATAAGTTCCAGCATTCCACTCGCTGTCACATGTTCCCTGGCCACATTCTCCCCCACCCCCCACATCCAGGGAGGAGAAACTCTGGAACAGCTTGACCAAGTCTGAGCGCTGCAGAAACTGCTGCACTGACACCACTTGCAACACACTGGTAGCCACCTGCTCAGGACTGCACTCCTGCACACACACACACCACATACACAACACACCACACACACACATACACACCACACACACACACACACACAATACGCATGCACAAACACACACTGATATAAACCGAATGCGCACTATGAATTCTAGTGCATTCACATTCACTTGCCATTAATTAAGAAGAATCGTTATAACTTTCTAAATATCCACACCTATTAAGAGTTTCACACCAACATACTGCTCTGATTGGTTAACATATTGAAAAAGCAAAGGTTCCTCTAAATGGGTGCAGACTATATAGAGTATATTCGTGTGTCTATTTACATGGGTACATTCGTGTGGTCTATATACATCGTATATTGCTGTACTCTATTTACATGGGTATATTCCTGTGTTCTATATACATGCTGGTGGTCTATATACATGTCATTACTGTGGTCTATATTCGTGATTATATTCCTGTAGTTTATATGCATTGGTATGTTCCTGTGATTTATACATTCTTGTGTCCTTTAAGAGCACTCCATATCTTTTTTTTTTAATTGTCCTTGATTCTAATTGTCCTTGATTCTAATTGCAGTTTTTTTGGTTGCAACTACACATGCTATATCTCTTGTCATTGTTTAATATTAGAGTCAGCCGCTTGCTGTTTTAATATTAAAGACAGCCACTTGTTGTTTTAATATTAGAGTCAGCCACTTGTTGTTCATGTTTTAATATTAGAGTCAGCCACTGCTTCTTGTTTTAATATTAGAGTCAGCCACTGCTGGTTGCTTTAATATTAGAGTCAGCCATTTGTTGTTTCTGTTTTAATATTAGTCAGCTACTTGTTCTTCCTAATATTAGAGTCAGCCCCTTGTTTAATATTAGAGTCACCCTCTTGATGGAGGGGGTTGGGTCTTGGATATTTGATGCCCTTTTGACCTGCAATTTGCAAATGGCCTTTTTTGTTGCAATAATGGCAAATAACATTTTTGTGCTTGCAGTGGGAAGCTAGGTAAGATCCTCTACAATGATAACAAGTGAATGTTGCACTTTTGAAATAACGACCAGAAGTTTTTTAGTTTAGATCTGTCATTGTGTGCTTGGGAACATCTCCCAGCTCCTTTGCGTCTCTCTCAGATGCTTCCACCATCTGTGCCAGCTTGAGGGCACTGCTGTATGTGAGGTCAGTCTCAGCAAGGAGCTTGTGCTGAATTCCTTGGTGATTTACTCTGCAGATGAGCCGGTCTCTCAGCATTCCTTTGAGCTGATCCCCGGTGCCAAACTTGCAGTTGAGAACTAGCTCTCTTAGTGTTGCATTGTAGTCAGCGATGGGCTCGGCTGGCTTGCACGAGAGAGGTGTTGAAATGAAATCTGTGAATGATGGTCGAATGTTTAGTGCCATAGTGAGCCTTCAGTAAAGCTGTCAGTGAGCTGTAAGTGACATCTTCGGCGTCCACCTTACCATCTGGTACTAAGCTGCACAACATCTTGAACGTTGGGTCGCCGCACACAGTGTGCAGAATCCAGCGCTACTTGGCTGCATTCTCTATGCTATTTGCCACAAAGTAGAACTGGAGTTTCTCCTCGAATTTGTTCCAGTCTTCCAAGGTCAGGTTGAAAGGTTTGATTTTCCTGTACATAGTTATAGTAGGTGGCTTCATCCTCGTCGCCAGAATTGTGGTAACCCGAGATGCATGTTCTTGTAAGTAACGGTCACGGTCGTTAGACTAATAACCAACAACTACCAACTACAAGAACTAGAAGACTATTGCTACTTGCAATAATAGAACAACTGAATAGCAAAAGCCATCAAATGGTATGACTACAGAACTTATTATAAGCACTTAACAGGAAACAGGAAATGGTATAAAACCACGGTAATTAAGCATGCATATGAATAATGTTGAGTCCGTTATGACAGACACAAAGAGACCGAGAACATAAAGAGATGGAGGAAATGTATGCAAGTTTGTGGGGAAAGAACTGAGAGAGATCAATGTGTATCGGATAGATTTGTCATAACATGGAACTGACAAGACCTCTACCTTTTTCAAATTTATAATGCAGACTATAAAAAGCTGTACAACATTGGAGTTAATTATTCACAAGGTAAAAGACTCCTTACATGTGGCACCGGCACACATGTCTAGCACGTGCTAGATGTATGTGCCAGTTCACATGTTGGATGCATGTGCTGGTTCACGTGTTGGATGCATGTGTTGGTTCATGTGTTGGATGTATGTGCCAGTTCACATGTTGAATGCATGTGCTGGTTCATGTGTTGGATTCATGTGCTGGTTCATGTGTTGGATGTATGTGCCAGTTCACATGTTGGATGCATGTGCTGGTTCACGTGTTGGATGCATGTGTTGGTTCATGTGTTGGATGCATGTACTGGTTCATGTGTTGGATGTATGTGCCAGTTCACATGTTGGATGCATGTGCTGGTTCACGTGTTGGATGCATGTGTTGGTTCATGTGTTGGATGTATGTGCCAGTTCACATGTTGGATGCATGTGCTGGTTCATGTGTTGGATGCATGCGCTGGTTCATATGTTGGATGCATGTGCTGGTTCACATGTTGGTTGCATGTGCTGGTTCATGTGTTGGATGCATGTGCTGGTTCACATGTTGGATGCATGTGCTGGTTCACGTGTTGGATGCATGTGCTGGTTCATGTGTTGGATGCATGTGCTGGTTCATGTGTTGGATGCATGTGCTGGTTCACATGTTGGATGCATGTGCTGGTTCACATGTTGGATGCATGTGCTGGTTCACATGTTGGATGCATGTGCTGGTTCACATGTTGGATGCATGTGCTGGTTCATGTGTTGGATGCATGTGTTGGTTCATGTGTTGGATGCATGTGCTGGTTCATGTGTTGGATGCATGTGTTGGTTCACATGTTGGATGCATGCTGGTTCATGTGTTGGATGCATGTGCTGGTTCACATGTTGGATGCATGTGCTGGTTCACATGTTGGATGCATGTGCTGGTTCATGTGTTGGATGCATGTGTTGGTTCATGTGTTGGATGCATGTGCTGGTTCATGTGTTGGATGCATGTGCTGGTTCACATGTTGGATGCATGTGCTGGTTCACATGTTGGATGCATGTGCTGGTTCATGTGTTGGATGCATGTGTTGGTTCATGTGTTGGATGCATGTGTTGGTTCATGTGTTGGATGCATGTGCTGGTTCATGTGTTGGATGCATGTGTTAGTTCACATGTTGGATGCATGTGCTGGTTCATGTGTTGGATGCATGTGCTGGTTCACATGTTGGATGCATGTGCTGGTTCACATGTTTGATGCATGTGCTGGTTCACATGTTGGATGCATGTGCTGGTTCACGTGTTGGATGCATGTGCTGGTTCATGTGTTGGATGCATGTGCTGGTTCATGTGTTGGATGCATGTGCTGGTTCATGTGTTGGATGCATGTGTTGGTTCACATGTTGGATGCATGTGCTGGTTCATGTGTTGGATGCATGTGCTGGTTCATGTGTTGGATGCACGTTCTGGTTCATGTGTTGGATGCATGTGTTGGTTCATGTGTTGGATGCATGTGTTGGTTCATGTGTTGGATGCATGTGCTGGTTCATGTGTTGGATGCATGTGCTGGTTCACATGTTGGATGCATGTGCTGGTTCATATGTTAGATGCATGTGCTGGTTCACATGTTGGTTGCATGTGTTGGTTCATGTGTTGGATGCATGTGCTGGTTCATGTGTTGGATGCATGTTCTGATTCATGTGTTGGATGCATGTGCTGGTTTACATGTTGGATGCATGTGCTGGTTTACATGTTGGATGCATGTGCTGGTCACATGCTGGACATGTGTGCTGGTGGCACATGGTGGATAGCTAGCCACCGGTATAAAGCAGGCTCATGCGAGTCTTAGCCTCTCATTATACCTTAGATGAAATGTCGAGAGAATACAATTTCAAGTTGATTATTGAGAAGGTTATTGGAATCTAGACTCAATTGACTTGTTTGTTTATTTCAAAGAAAAGGGGTAGAGCTAGAGCTAGGGCTAGGGCTAGGGCAAGGGCTATGGCAAGAGATAGGCTAGGAGAAGGGCTGCAATGGCTAGGGCTAGGAGAGCTTTAAAGCTGGTGTGGCATGCAGCACTTACACATGCAGCACATACATATGCAACACATGCACATGCAGTACATGCACAATAAGTGAATAATTCTCCTAATATCGAATTGAGAGGGGAAGAATGTGTGCGTGTGGGGGGGGGGGGGGGGGGGGGGAGTTTGGGGTGGCGGGTTCCACTCGGAATTAAACAGGTGACCTAATCCCTTCAAATTTATAGTAATAGTAGTAGTAAATATTTTTATAATGCACACCACATAATGCACACCCCATAATGCACACCACATAATGCACACCCCATAATGCAGACTCCATAATGCACACTCCATAATGCACACAACATAATGCACACCCCATAATGCACACCCCATAATGCACACCCCATAATGCACACCCCATAATGCACACCCCATAATGCACACCCCATAATGCAGACTCCATAATGCACACTCCATAATGCACACCCCATAATGCACACCCCATAATGCACACCCCATAATGCACACAACATAATGCACACCCCATAATGCACACCCCATAATGCACACCCCATAATGCACACCACATAAAGCACACCCCATAATGCACACCCCATAATGCACACCCCATAATGCACACCCCATAATGCACACTTCATATAATACACACTCCATATATGACAAGGTGCACTTACTGGTACTGACTGTTTCTGCAGTTCTTGACTTAGTGCGGTCCACTGCGAGTCTGAGAGATTACACATCTCATCCTGCACATCTTCCTGCATGCACACACACATACACACATGCACACACACACTGAATAATAACACATGAGCAATATTAGCATTATTTACACACACAAAATATACCAGCACCACAGGGCACCTATACATATATATTATATATATACACCAGCAACACAGGGTATATATATATATATTATATATATACACCAGCACCACAAGGTATATATATTATATATATATACACCAGCACCACAGGGCACCTATATATATATATATTATATATATACACCAGCACCACAGGGTATATATATACACCAGCACCACAGGGTATATATATATATATATATATTATATATATATACCAGCACCACAGGGCACCTATATATATATATCAGCATCAGAAGGCACTAAATTAATCCTGATCTAGATATGACAGGCACACACACTACTCTATAGCTCTACTAGATGTGATGTAGTGAACATACTCTATAGCTCTACTAGATGTGATACAGTGAACATACTCTATAGCTCTACTAGATGTGATGCAGTGAACATACTCTATAGCTCTACTAGATGTGATGCAGTGAACATACTCTATAGCTCTACTAGATGTGATGCAGTGAACATACTCTATAGCTCTACTAGATGTGATGCAGTGAACACACTCTATAGCTCTACTAGATGTGATGCAGTGAACATACTCTATAGCTCTACTAGATGTGATGCAGTGAACATACTCTATAGCTCTACTAGATGTGATGCAGTGAACATACTCTATAGCTCTACTAGATGTGATGCAGTGAACATACTCTATAGCTCTACTAGATGTGATGCAGTGAACATACTCTATAGCTCTACTAGATGTGATGCAGTGAACACACTCTATAGCTCTACTAGATGTGATGCAGTGAACATACTCTATAGCTCTACTAGATGTGATGCAGTGAACATACTCTATAGCTCTACTAGATGTGATGCAGTGAACAAACTCTATAGCTCTACTAGATGTGATGCAGTGAACACACTCTATAGCTCTACTAGATGTGATGCAGTGAACACACTCTATAGCTCTACTAGATGTGATGCAGTGAACACACTCTATAGCTCTACTAGATGTGATGCAGTGAAAACACTCTATAGCTCTACTAGATGTGATGCAGTGAACAGACTCTATAGCTCTACTAGATGTGATGCAGTGAACACACTCTATAGCTCTACTAGATGTGATGCAGTGAACATACTCTATAGCTCTACTAGATGTGATGCAGTGAACACACTCTATAGCTCTACTAGATGGGATGTGGTTATTCTTTACTATTGGAAAAGTGTTTTGTGCTAAGAATTGTTTTGAGGTAGAGAGTGTTTTATGGTCACATGCTCTATAGCTCTGACATGTGATGTTGGAGCAGCTAGATCCTCGCACCCTCCCCCTCCTCACCATGGTGATGTTAGAGAAGTGTATGACACCATCAAGGAGGCGAGTGCTGCATACCAGTGCCTTCAGGGAAGTGCCAGAGCTTAAGCCAAGCACAGTGAGGAGCGAGGGCAATACCCCTCCCCCTCCAGTTCCCTCGCTATCAGAGTCACCAGCACCAGCCTGCATGTACAAACATTCCATCTTGAGTGCACATATCTCTGTTAGTGAGGAGCGAGGGCAGTGCCCCTCCCCTCCCACTCTTCATCACACACACGCATCAGCTAACACCTATGCATCAGCTAACACCTATATATATTATATATATATATACACACCTGCATCAGCTAACACCTATATATATATTAATTTATATATATATATATATATACACCTGCATCAGCTAACACCTATATATATAATATATATATATATATACACACACCTGCATCAGCTAACACCTATATATATTATATATATACACATGCATCAGCTAACACCTATATATATATACACCTGCATCAGCGGACACCTATATATATATATATATATACACCTGCATCAGCTAACACCTATATATATATATACACCTGCATCAGCTAACACCTATATATATTATATATATATATATACACACCTGCATCAGCTAACACCTATATATATTATATATATATGTATATATATATATACACCTGCATCAGCTAACACCTGTATATATACACCTGCATCAGCTAACACCTATATATATATATATATATACACCTGCATCAGCTAACACCTATAATATGTATTATATATATATATACACACCTGCATCTGCTAACACCTATATATATTATATATATATATATATATATATATATATATATATATACCTGCATCAGCTAACACCTGTATATATACACCTGCATCAGCTAACACCTATATATATATATATATATACACCTGCATCAGCGGACACCTATATATATATATATATATATACACCTGACACCTATATATATATATACACCTGCATCAGCTAACACCTATATATATATATATATATACACCTGCATCAGCTAACACCTATATATATATATACACCTGCATCAGCTAACACCTATATATATATATATATATATACACACCTGCATCAGCAGACACCTATATATATATATATACACCTGCATCAGCTAACACCTATATATATATATATATATATATTACACCTGCATCAGCAGACACCTATATATATATATATATATATATATATATATACACCTGCATCAGCAGACACCTATATATATATATACACCTGCATCAGCTAACACCTATATATATATATACACCTGCATCAGCTAACACCTATATATATATATATATATATTACACCTGCATCAGCAGACACCTATATATATATATACACCTGCATCAGCTAACACCTATATATATATATATATATATTACACCTGCATCAGCAGACACCTATATATATATATATATAAGCAGACATATATAAATATTATCAAAGAACTAATATTATTGCTGGAAACGAGAGTATATACAGCACCAATGGTTTTCAGTGGTTCTTGTAATACACAACTATTTAATAGCTGGTGGGTGGAGAGTTTCTTGATTAATAGCTGTCAAATTGTAATAATGGATAATGCCTCGTTCCATAAATCACAAAAACCTAGGGAGCTGATAGAATCTGTAGGATGCAAGGTGCTTTTCTTACCACTACTATATTCACCGGATTTGAACCCTAGAGAAAATTTGGGGCAACATGAAAAAATGGAATCTCTGATTTTGACCAACTTTATCAGGACTCTTTAAATACACTAACTCAAGTTGATTTACTATAGTCGGTTAGGAATGCCAATTATTCTGAATAAACTCTCAATGAACTCTCAGTTGACATTAAAATCACTTCCTCAATAATAAACTTCAAATTGTATTCAATCGACGTCTTGACTAGACGCTCTGGCCTTCATCAGGAATTTAATTTAGATATAAATTGGTTGATTCTGCAGAAGCCCCAAACAAAGGTTGCTAATATTATAAATAGCCAATCATGGGCAGAGACCCTTTACCTAATGGGCAAGGACCCTTTACCCACACACTATTACCTACATGTATGCGCGTGCTCTCACTAATGTACTTCATTACTGCGTGCATTGTTAACTGACGAAACCTACTTTTGTATCTGGTCAAATCGGGGCACAAAGAGATCTTGGATCTTATCTATGCACGCAGTAATCAAGTTTGTAGACCTGTTGTAGACCTGGGCTATCAGGAGAAGAAGCAAGAAGGAAATAAAAAAGGGGGACTGAACGGATTCCAATTAGAGCCTGCCGCAAGAGGTATGGACGAGAGAAGGTGCCCCATCGATGGATGCGAGTACCTGATACCCGAGGGGGCGATGGCAAACCCAGCGCTGGCAGCCACCCACCTGTCTGGTCATCTCATGAACCACAAAGGGCAGGAGAAGGACCGATCAAAAGTCGAAGCCGTTAAATGACCGACGATATCGGCAGCAGGTACAACACAAGACTGGCTGTACTTCATGTCCAGATGGGGTGACTACCTGCAAGCCACCAAGGTGCAGGGGGCCGAGAAGGCCATCCAACTGTTGGAATGCTGCGACCCGGGCCTAAGGAGGGACCTCCAGAGGAACAATTGGGGTGTGGCTTTGTCGGGGCTGCCAGTTGATGCCGTTGTGGCTGCCATCAAGGTGCTAGCAGTTAGGATTGAAAACCCAACGGTGGCAAGAGACCGCCTGCACAGTATGTCGCAGGACAGGGAAGAGAATGTGAGGGCCTTCGGGGCCCGCCTGAGAGGGCAAGCAGCCACATGCCAGTACAGCAAGCAGTGCACAAGTGGAGTGATCGTGGACTACACGGAAGAAAATGTTGCTGACGCCCTCGTCACAGGCCTGGCTGATCAAGAGATCAAGCAAGGCATCTTGGGAGAACCTAACCAGCCACTGACAATCGAGAGAGCCATGGCCTACGTTGAATCGAAGGAGATCGCGAAGGTGTCGATATCTCAGCTGGACCCCAACAACTCGGTCAACGCCTTAAGGAGCAAGTACAAGAAATTGCCAAGGCAAGGACAACCACTACCGGACGTGGATGAGAGCAGATGCTACTTCTGTGGAAAGACCGGACACGGGAAATACCCAGCACTCCCTACGCGGAGCACCGAGTGCAAGGCATTCGGGCACAAGTGCAGCAACTGTGGCAAGACGAACCACTCAGAAGCTATTTGTAAGTCAAAGCCCCCACCTAGACCGGGGACAGAAAATGCTGTATTTGATCAAGTATGTAATATGGGCATCATGCTCTGGACCATCACATCTTCAACAGCAAGACTGACAAGTGGGAGAAAAGATGGTCCCTCCCCCAGCCAACTACAAAACTAGTGGCGAAACTACTCCCAGACGACTACATCAAACTGAGGCTTCCTCAACGACCACGTCGGGCTGTGATCAACATTGATGGCATGGCTGACACTGGATGCCAGAGCTGTCTGGTCGGGACTCACATCCTCCAGAAACTGGGAATCTCCAAAGCTGACTTGATCCCTGTCACTTTAGAGGATGCAAGCCGCCAACAACAGTGGCATCCGGATTCTGGGTGCCATCCTCCTTGAGTTCAAACTCCCGGGCATTGAGCCTTGCTCCAAGCAGATGGTTTATATGACCCCCAACGTCTCTCGCTTGTTCCTAAGCAGAGAGGCGTGCTCTGAGTTGGATATGATCCCCCGAGGATTCCCATCCACAGTGGTGGGTGCAACCTCCAGCATCATGCTACCTGAGAAGAAGAAGTCGGAACCAACGAAGCAGGACACCAAGCGTCCTTGCAACTGCCCAACCCGCTCACAACCGCCCCCGGGACCTATCCCACTACCTGTGCCAGCCACAGAGGCTAACAGGGG
This sequence comes from Cladorhizidae sp. MBARI D1340-BT2, assembly GCA_028752905.1. Classification (NCBI taxonomy): domain Eukaryota; kingdom Metazoa; phylum Porifera; class Demospongiae; order Poecilosclerida; family Cladorhizidae; species Cladorhizidae sp. MBARI D1340-BT2. Next base: position 37,129,411 of record JAQNBH010000012.1, on the reverse strand, counting down.
CATCCTGGAACAACACCTGTGTACAATCTTCAAAGCTTCGACGTACAACACTTGCTGCCACCAACCGCTCCCCTTGTGGCCGGTCCCCCCCTGAGACTTAACATTGACCCAGAGGCCACACCTGTCATGGCTCACAAGGCAGCTTCCGTGCCTGTGCACTGGGAAGGCAAGGTGAAGGAGCACCTGGACCGCGACGTCCGCCTCGGAGTCATAGAGAAAGTCCCCATCGGAACCCCTGACACTTGGTGCCAGAGGATGATGATTGTGGGTAAATCAAATGGCGAACCCAGGCGTGTGATAGACTTCCAGCCATTGAATGCCCATGCTACTCGAGAGACTCATCACACCAAGTCCCCTTACCACCAAGCTCGAGACATACCCAGGCAGATGAAAAAGTCGGTGTTCGACGCTTGGAACGGATATCATTCCATTCCATTGCATCCAGAGGACACCCACTTCACCACATTCATCACTGCCTGGGGAAGATACCGTTACCTCACCGCCCCCTAGGGGTACAAGGCTTCAGGTGACGGGTACACTGCCAGATTCGACAATCTGGTCGAAGACATCACGAACAAAACAAAGTGCGTCGACGACACTCTGATATGGTCTGCAGACATAGAGCAAGCATTCAACGATGCTGTCCTCTGGCTAACGAGATATGGCACCAATGGTATCACCCTCAACCCGGATAAATTTCAATTCGCACAAGACACAGTGCAATTCGCTGGTTTCGAAATCAGCATGTCCACCGTCAAGCCAGCCAGGAAGTTTACAAAAGCCATTGCTGAGTTCCCCACCCCATCCTCTACAACTGATGTTCGCTCGTGGTTTGGCCTGGTAAATCAGGTGGCATACGCCTTCTCCCGCGCCACTACAATGGCTCCCTTCAGGGACTTGCTGCAACTATCCACGAAATTCACTTGGACCACAGAACACCAGGAAGCATTCGAGGAATCCAAGCAGATCATCATTGAGCAGATCAACCAGGGTGTGGAGATTTTTGAGAAAGACAGGCCTACGTGCATAGCCACCGACTGGAGCAAGATCGGCATCGGCTACTGAATGTTTCAGAAACATTGTGCATGCCCCACCAGAAAGCTCTTCTGCTGCTGGAGAATCACTCTGGTCGGGTCCAGATTCACCCATGCAGCCGAGTCCAGGTATACAGCAATTGAAGGAGCCGAGGCACTAGAGAAATGTCGCCACTTCATACTCGGATGCAGAGAGCTATACGTCGCAGTTGACCACAAGCCTCTTGTGAAGATCTTCGGTGACAGAGCCCTCGCAGACATCACCAATAGCCGTCTTCGTAATTTGAAGAAAAGACGCCGATGTACGACTTCACCATGTTATACATCCCCGGAGTGAGAAACAGCACTTCTGATGCTCTATCCCGATACCCTACAGGCTCACACAGCCCCGACAAGTTGTCTCTACCTGATGTGGTGTCGGCCGCACCTCCCAAGATCCCTGTCACTCATGGCCGGACTATTAGTCGACCAGCCGGACGAGGAAGACGAGGAGGATTTGATTGTCACACTGTGTTCAGTCATGAATTCGATGGTTCAAATCACCTGGCAGCTCCTAAAGGAACAAACGACCACGGATGACACCATGCAGCTTCTGCTACAAACCATTGAAGAAGGATTCCCCGAGAAACAGGCAGACACGCCAAAAGAAATCAGGGAATACCACATCCACAGATCCCACCTCTACTCCACAGATGGGGTGGCGGTTTACAGGGATCGAGTTATCATCCCTGTGAATCTCAGGGAAGACTGCCTGAAAGCCCTACAATCAGCCCATCACGGTGTCACAATGATGCTATCCAAAGCCGAAGCATCCATATTCTGGCCAGGCATCGCCGCGGACATTTCACACCACAGGTCAACCTGCAGCAAGTGTAACGAGATGTCGCCATCACAATCATCACTCCCTCCTACACCCCCGGTTCTACCCACAAGGCCGTTCCAGAGCATTTTTGCAGACTATTTCCACAATAAAGGCCACACTTATGTGGATCGTCATTGTAGATCGATACTCCAACTGGCCCATTGTCGAACGCTCGTGCAATGGGGCTACTGGCCTGGTAGGGAACTTGCGATCCATATTCGTAACCTTCGGCATTCCAGAAGATATCACGACCGACGGGGTCCTGAATTTACTGCCTCTGTGACAAGGAAATCCCTCGCCGACTGGGGCGTCCACCACAGGACCAGCACTGTGTCAAATCCACATGCCAACTGCCGAGCTGAGATCGGAGTGAAGACTGTCAAACGTGCACTCGCGGGTAATACACCCGACAATGGAGACCTCAACACTGACTGATTCCAAAAAGCGATGCTCGCGTACAGAAACACTCCTGACCCTGTCACAAAGATATCCGCTGCCATCGCTATGTTCGCCCGCCCTATTCACCTGTTCTCCCAGGCAAACTCAGACTCCACGACTACTGGGACCGCCTCCTGGACGACAGAGAGAAGACGATGGCCGATCGTGGATCCAGGGAACACGACAAATGGTCCGAACACTCTCGCCCCCTCACCCCTCTCATGGTTGGAGACAAGGTCAGGGTGCAAAACCAGTCAGGTCTATTCCCCCATCGATGGGACAAACTCGGCATCATCACTGAGGTTAAACAGTTCCACCAATACTGGGTTCGCATGCTCGGATCAGGCCGTGCCTCCCTACGACACAGGAAATTCCTCCGCAAGTGCTCCCCCTCCACTTCCCTTCAAGTGGTCCCCGCATTTCAGAATGTCAGTGCTCCTCCGGTACATACCACTCTGCCCGACCAAGTAGTCGAGAGCCCCTCCATACCTGTGCCTGCCTACATCCCTGATACCACTCGGATCATTGACCCTCCACCTCCATCTCCACCTCTACCTTCATCTCCACCTCCACCTTCACCACAGTCTCCAGCATCAGCACCTAAGCCTCAACGGATACCGGTGCCAACCGCCACCAGACGCCTACTCATGACCCCTCCACGATGCCGCTCTAGTAGGAAATGTGTACTGGATCATCGGCCTAATTACAAAGACTAATATAGGCCTGGGGGAGATAGCCAATCATGGGCAGAGACCCTTTACCTAATGGGCAAGGACCCTTTACCCACACACTATTACCTACATGTATGCGCATGCTCTCACTAATGTACTTCATTACTGCATGCATTGTTAACTGACGAAACCTACTTTTGTATCTGGTCAAATCGGGGCACAAAGAGATCTTGGATCTTATCAAATATTTTCTATTCAGCTAAATCTTCTGCTGTTGCTAACACCATTTCTACAATTTCTGTTTCCGTAGCAGCCGCAGCTGCTTCTGCTTCAATGGCTAGTGATTCTGCTTCTCTAGCTTCATCTTATTTCTTTGAACCACCTTCTTTATGCTCTCTTAGAGCATTTGTGCTTCTGATTCAGATTTTGCTACAACAACAAGAATATTTTACTAACAACTTCTGGATATAGAACAATCTGAACATTATATACACCATAGGTGCATTAAGAAGAATATCCAACCAATTTAGAAATTTCAATAGCCAAGCTCTTTGCACTGACAGAACCGAACAATCTACCATCTGCAACTGTCCACCATCTGCAACTGATTGCGTAACAAAATCTAAATAATTATGTTTACCTTCCCCAATAGCTTTTGCCATTTTTTCTGCTTTTGTTTTAATTTTTTTGCTTCTAAATATTTTTGATATAACAGCAAACATTTCTAAATTTTCTTCAGTTGCTCAATTGCAAATTCCTGTGAAACTAAATAATTACGACCATAGCCATTTGCTACAGTAACTGCTTCCCTAATTTTCTAACAGGCCTAACTAAAATAACTTGCATTGTTTCAATACATTAAATGTTGATAAATTTATTATAAAAAATACGAAAGGTAAAAGTACAATTACTCTATATACTAATAGCTTTCTTCAATGGCCTCTGATGTTTGGCACAAACATTAGTGATTGTAGCATTCCACTAGGTAGCATTCCACTAGGTAGCATTCCACTAGGTAGCATTCCACTAGGTAGCATTCCACTAGGTAGCATTCCACTAGGTAGCATTCCACTAGGTAGCATTCCACTAGATAGCATTCCACTAGGTAGTATTTCACTAGGTAGCAGCATTCCACTAGGTAGCATTCCAGTAGGTAGCATTCCACTAGGTAGCATCTACTGCCTTTAGAAATAAATTGCTCCAAAAGCTCAGGATTTTTATAATCTATAGCAGGGGCTGACGAAGCAAATAAAGGGCAACTTTTGCCCTTCTTAAAAAACCTCCTTGTGCTGCTTCCATCATCAGACATCGGTGTTCTTGTTGGTTCTGAAGTATATTCTTTAGCCATTAGCTCTAAATTTTTTTATTGTTAGTATCTTCAGTCGCACATGATGAAGATTTGTTAGTTGTAACATCGATAGTTTCTTCATCATCAGAATTTTTTGCTTTTAGCACAGGTGAAAGTTCTTTACTTATCTCATCCACTCTAACTAATGAAGAACGAATTGCTTGAGCTTCAAGATGTGAAATAAATTAACCTACTAGTCTTTCTAAAATTTCTTCCCTGCTTAGTAGTGGTAGTAATTTTTTTAATTCTGGTCCCCGCTGTCTTTACAGGTTCAAGCAAGGCGTAGCTAGTGGCATGAATAGTTATTTGCCTTTGTTACTGCTATTAGTAGTCCATTCTCTCCAAGTTGTGTTGGTAATTTCTTGCGGTAGGACCTCTGCAGCGATCGATAATAGTTCGGGATCGTGGTCGCCCACTTCGGCTGGGGCATGACAGATATGCCACCACTCTTTGATGTCGGATATTTTTTTTGCAAATTAGGACGTAGAGCTAGCCAAAAAAATCATCCATTTGGTTGTTTTTTAAAGGCATTCTTGTGCATCTTGGAAGTTATAGGCGATAACCAGTTTGTGATTAAAGTATCTCTAATTCTTCTGGCATGGAGGGATTTTTGAATATGTGCACATCAAATTAGTTTTTTTAATGTCTTTGTATGCAGCAACCTTAGTAGCCTTAGTAACCTTAGTAACCTTAGTAACCTTAGCAACCTTAGTAATCCTAGTAACCTTAGTTACCTTAGTAACCTTAGTTACCTTAGTTACCTTAGTTACCTTAGTAACCTTAGTAACCTTAGTAAACTTAGCGCTTTAGGATCATGGATGGTCCTAAAGCTATTAATTGTCATGGCTTCGATGTTTTCCTTTTCTCGTAATGCCTAAATTTCGAATCTGTCTAATGCATTTTGATCTTCTTTTGCTTTTACTAGGCTCAGATGTCCGAATGTAGGGGGGAGGCTCCCTTTGCTTCAAATATTTGAATTTGAATCACTATATTGCTTACATGGTCTTCTCCCCTGACTATTTGTGAAATTTCAAATTCTATATCATCTCTAGTTGAGCAGAGCATATAAGTCCTGGTGCCATCAGCAGGAGTAATTACAGGATCGTCCACATGTTCCTGGTGCCATCAGCAGGAGTAATTACAGGGCCACATGTAGACGTACGCCTTGATATTTTATTTTACCCTTAACGAGGTCATTCCATTCTATTTAAAGAAAGCGGTAATTTGGTGTGCGTCCTTGTTTTTCATACGCATTTATTTGCTCTTGAGTTGGTTTGAGGGCGGCTGTCATATACAGGTGGTTTGCCAATAGCAAGTTGTAGTTTACGTTTTACGTCTAGACCTTTAGACCTTTTGTGGTTATAGCAAGAAAAATGAGTTAATAGATTTTCCTTGCATTATAAAAATTTAATTTAGCTTGCACACAAGCAAAATACTTGGGCTAAATGCATATAAAGCTGATTATGTTCATCCTCTGCATTATAAATTGTCAAGAACCCATCCCATAGCATATCTTTGGCTTCATCGTGACAAGACGGAACCTTAATAACCTGCACATGTGAGAATAATTCTACCACCACACCAGTGCTCACATAGTAATCACATCATCCTCTTCTGTTATGAGCTTATATATTGGATAATTCATATTATCCAAAACTTTTAACAGTGAACCTACCTTTAATTCTTTATGATATAACGGTATCAACACAGAATATATCAGCATAATTAGTGGGTGCAGGTGGAGCCTCTTCTGTCGCCACCACACCTCGCTTAAATAATATAGCTTTAAGGATATTTTGTATCAAATAAGCAAAATTATTGATTATACTCAAGACATTAAGAAATAAAAATTAAGTCGAAAATATGATAAGTGCAGAGCCAACTAGCACCCCAGGATAATTGATATTTGCAGAAGAATTCGGTAAAATTTCATGTTCTGTATTTTACTCTGAATCATGCTCAATTATCTGTAATAAATCTTTTTCCCTTACGAGATATATAGGAATGTTACTTTGTGTGCTTTTCTTGAATGAAAACAATATTATTTACCTCTCCCCATTTGCATTTTGGAAAATAAAATAACCTTTATCACAATACTCATTTAAAATACCGAGCTTTAATATTTGGAGCCGCAATATCAATAAAATATCAATAAAATCTACATTATAATCATCAACAAGCAATTCAATAATTACTTCCTTATACACAAATAACAATATATTGCTTGGCAATTTACGGCTAGTTGCAATTTGCAATAAATATTGTTTAATACGAATTAGAGACCGTACCATAATGAAAAAATCGGACCAGAAATTTTATATATAGGATTTACCATACTACCCGTCTAGAAATATCCAACTTGGACCATGAAGTTCCGTACATTTACACTATCAAAAAAAAAAGCTCTTTTGCAATCAAAATTTGCTCATATATCATTTCTTTATAAAGACAATTTGTCTTTTATTTAAACTCAGGGTAATTACTAACCATTTTTAAACATAAGCACATAATCAACAGGACTCTTAATTCCTTTACCAAAATATTTACGTACTACAATACTGATTTCTTGAAAACTCTGCATCTTATCATCATAAAAGTGTCCCACAAATAACCCTAAGTCTATATTATAAGAGGATAAGTTGTTACATGTAAAGTAATGTAGTTTTAGGTTGTAGCATAGCAAAGGTTTTGAAATAATTTATATTTATAAAAAGGTTCTATATCTTTGTCGATCATTTTCCACGCAGTTCCATCCTGAATTCCAGCAAACTTAACTATTGTATTTAGCCCAAAACTGTTACTCTCAGTAACACCATATTCTATTTCAAGAGAAGACATAACATCATCTCTAAGAGTTGCCCCTCGTGCTCCTCTATATCTAATTCCAATGACCCAATATTATTCTTGTCAATTTCTGTCATGATTCTATTTTGTTGAGCTGCCATCTTTATAATCTCTTCTTTCTTTGTGCTAAGTTTATAAATAATATCCTGAATCTCAACAAAAATAAAAGTTCGCTTATCACGCTTCTTTAAAAAAATTATATCAAGAGATGACACACTCGTATACATTGTCCTGGTTCAGGTAGGTAAGCATTGGCATGTGAGCCAGGCAACCTAATAAATGATGTGAGATATTTTCTTTCAGCCATGAGAATGCTCTTTTCAACCAGCCCCCATCTTCATAATGATCAGATTGAACTGACTTTAACTTCACCATTCCAAGAACAAGTTCAGTATATATAGATTATAATTCTCAGCAAAACCAGATATAGGCTCTGGCTTTGCTGTTTCTGAAAAATTTCTGCTGCTAAGCTTTTAATTACCCAGGTAAGGCTGCACCACCACCAGTAATAACCACATAGCATGCTAGCAAATGATCCATTCTAGGTAAGGCTGCACCACCACCAGTAATAACCACATAACATGCTAGCAAATGATCCATTCCAGGTAAGGATTCACCACCACCAGTAATAACCACATAACATGCTAGCAAATGATCCATTCTAGGTAAGGCTGCACCACCACCGGTAATAACCACATAACATGCTAGCAAATGATCCATTCTAGGTAAGGCTGCACCACCACCACCAGTAATAACCACATAACATGCTAGCAAATGATCCATTCTAGGTAAGGCTGCACCACCACCAGTAATAACCACATAACATGCTAGCAAATGATCCATTCTAGGTAAGGCTGCACCACCACCAGTAATAACCACATAGCATGCTAGCAAATGATCCATTCCAGGTAAGGCTGCACCACCACCAGTAATAACCACATAGCATGCTAGCAAATGATCCATTCTAGGTAAGGCTGCACCACCACCAGTAATAACCACATAACATGCTAGCAAATGATCCATTCTAGGTAAGGCTGCACCACCACCGGTAATAACCACATAACATGCTAGCAAATGATCCATTCTAGGTAAGGCTGCACCACCACCAGTAATAACCACATAGCATGCTAGCAAATGATCCATTCTAGGTAAGGCTGCACCACCACCACCACCAGTAATAACCACATAGCATGCTAGCAAATGATCCATTCTAGGTAAGGCTGCACCACCACCAGTAATAACCACATAGCATGCTAGAAAATGATCCATTCTAGGTAAGGCTGCACCACCACCAGTAATAACCACATAACATGCTAGTAAATGATCCATTCTAGGTAAGGCTGCACCACCACTGGTAATAACCACATAACATGCTAGCAAATGATCCATTCTAGGTAAGGCTGCACCACCACCAGTAATAACCACATAGCATGCTAGCAAATGATCCATTCTAGGTAAGGCTGCACCACCACCAGTAATAACCACATAACATCCTAGCAAATGATCCACAGACACACAATCATACTGTTTTTTGATATTTGAAAACATTTCTTCCACCCTAGACTGTATAATGTGTGCTAATTGCTTAGTAGTAGATAAATCTGGATTAAGATTATCAAGTTCCCCAAACAAGTTCCCCAAAGGGCTACCTTAAATCAGAATTTCCATTACCATATAATATTTTTAATTTATCTGCAGTAGCACGACTAATTGAAAATTCTTTAGCAATATCTGTTGTGATATGTGCACTACCGATAGTACATTACTAGTATATATAATTTTATTATCACAAAAACTTGTTTGTGGCTACCAATATCAACAATAATTGCTCCTAGATCCTTCTCATCTATCGTTAGACAAGAATCACCAGAAGCATGTGTAGGGATACTATAATATCACTAACTTCTACGTGACATTTTGCAAGACATCTAGTGAGATTTATAAGCGTAAGAGAATCAGCTGATATTATATGTAGATGACAGGTCAACGCCCACGTGTATATACCAATCTTGAAATGCACTACCGTTTTCTGTAATGATTTTTAAGCTAGCTAGCAGTTGCCTTACTCGAATTGCTTCTGAAAAATAAGCAACGCTGCAAATATCTAAAATTTGATCCATAATATGAACTGAATCAGTATCGACTGCATCAGCAGATACTATATATATATATATATATATATATACACCTTCATCAGCAGATACCTATATATATATATATACACCTGCATCAGCAGACACCTATATATGTATCAGATACCTATATAAGTATATATATATACACCTGCATCAGCAGATACCTATATATATATACATACACCTGCATCAGCAGATACCTATATATATATATATATATATGTATACTATACTTGATATACTCACTAGTATTTCCTCTAAGCCTGCGTGGTGCTAGATACTCTCACATAGTCCACTGGTGATTAAATATTGTTCTACTGCAGGCATGAAGTCATTACTAACATTTTCCAAGAACTATGGCAGAGCATGAGCATGGATGCTGAAGCAGTCTGGCAACATATTGCCATGCATGTAGGTACATGCTGAAGCAGTCTGGCAACAAATTGCCATGCATGTAGGCACATGCTGAAGCAGTCTAACATATTGCTATTCATGTAGGTACACTCAAGAGACTTAGAAGGGACTTATAAATGTCTGATGTAAATGGCAAGGGCAGATCCAGGCAGCCGGGTAGGTGGTTTAAACTCCACCCCCTTCCTTTGGCACTGCCAAATGCTCAAAGCTATTTAGAAAACTAGTAGCTTTCCATTATTAGAGTTCCTTGTTCGGTCCTTGACCAGTGCAGGTGCTAGTGATATAGCAGTGAGGGGTAGCTAGAGCTCTCTCACAGCAGTGAGGGGTAGCTAGAGCTCTCTCACAGCAGTGAGGGTTAGCTAGAGCTCTCTCACAGCAGTGAGGGTTAGCTAGAGCTCTCTCACAGTAGTGAGGGTAGCTAGAGCTCTCTCACAGCAGTGAGGGGGAGCTCTCTCACAGCAGTGAGGGGGAGCTCTCTCACAGCAGTGAGGGGAAGCTATAGCTCTCTCACAGCATTGAGGGGGAGCTCTCTCACAGTAGTGAGGGTAGCTAGAGCTCTCTCACAGCAGTGAGGGTAGCTAGAGCTCTCTCACAGCAGTGAGGGTAGCTAGAGCTCTCTCACAGCAGTGAGGGGGAGCTCTCTCACAGCAGTGAGGGTAGCTAGAGCTCTCTCACAGCAGTGAGGGGTGGCTAGAGCTCTCTCACAGCAGTGAGGGGGAGCTCTCTCACAGCAGTGAGGGGGAGCTAGAGCTCTCTCACAGCAGTGAGGGTAGCTAGAGCTCTCTCACAGCAGTGAGGGGTAGCTAGAGCTCTCTCACAGCAGTGAGGGGGAGCTCTCTCACAGCAGTGAGGGGGAGCTAGAGCTCTCTCACAGCAGTGAGGGTAGCTAGAGCTCTCTCACAGCAGTGAGGGGTAGCTAGAGCTCTCTCACAGCAGTGAGGGGGAGCTCTCTCACAGCAGTGAGGGGTAGCTAGAGCTCTCTCACAGCAGTGAGGGGTAGCTAGAGCTCTCTCACAGTAGTGAGGGGTAGCTAGAGCTCTCTCACAGCAGTGAGGGGTAGCTAGAGCTCTCTCACAGCAGTGAGGGGGAGCTCTCTCACAGCAGTGAGGGGTAGCTAGAGCTCTCTCACAGCAGTGAGGGGTAGCTAGAGCTCTCTCACAGTAGTGAGGGGTAGCTAGAGCTCTCTCACAGCAGTGAGGGGTAGCTAGAGCTCTCTCACAGCAGTGGGGGTAGCTAGAGCTCTCTCACAGCAGTCTCTCACAGCAGTGAGGGGGAGCTCTCTCACAGGTAGCTAGAGCTCTCTCACAGCAGTCTCTCACAGCAGTGAGGGGGAGCTCTCTCACAGGTAGCTAGAGCTCTCTCGCAGCAGAGAGCTCTATCACAGCAGTGAGGGGGAGCTAGAGCTCTCTCACAGCAGTGAGGGGGAGCTCTCTCACAGCAGTGAGGGGGAGCTCTCTCACAGCAGTGAGGGGGAGCTAGAGCTCTCTCACAGCAGTGAGGGGGAGCTCTCTCACAGCAGTGAGGGGTAGCTAGAGCTCTCTCACAGCAGTGAGGGGTAGCTAGAGCTCTCTCACAGTAGTGAGGGGTAGCTAGAGCTCTCTCACAGCAGTGAGGGGTAGCTAGAGCTCTCTCACAGCAGTGAGGGAGATCTAGAGCTCTCTCACAGCAGTGAGGGGTGGCTAGAGCTCTCTGGGAGATCTAGAGCTCTCTCACAGCAGTGAGGGGTAGCTAGAGCTCTCTCACAGCAGTGAGGGTAGCTAGAGCTCTCTCACAGCAGTGAGGGGTAGCTAGAGCTCTCTCACAGCAGTGAGGGGTAGCTCTCTCACAGCAGTGAGGGGAAGCTAGAGCTCTCTCACAGCAGTGAGGGGTAGCTAGAGCTCTCTCAAACTAGTGAGGGGTAGCTAGAGCTCTCTCACAGCAGTTAGGGGTAGCTAGAGCTCTCTCACAGCAGTGAGGGGTAGCTAGAGCTCTCTCACAGCAGTGAGGGGTAGCTCTCTCACAGCAGTGAGGGGGAGCTAGAGCTCTCTCACAGCAGTGAGAGGGAGCTCTCTCACAGCAGTGAGGGGGAGCTCTCTCACAGCAGTGAGGGGGAGCTAGAGCTCTCTCACAGCAGTGAGGGGTAGCTAGAGCTCTCTCAAACTAGTGAGGGGTAGCTAGAGCTCTCTCACAGCAGTGAGGGGTAGCTAGAGCTCTCTCAAACTAGTGAGGGGTAGCTAGAGCTCTCTCACAGCAGTGAGGGGTAGCTAGAGCTCTCTCACAGCAGTGAGGGGGAGCTAGAGCTCTCTCACAGCAGTGAGGGTAGCTAGAGCTCTCTCACAGCAGTGAGGGAGATCTAGAGGCTCTCTCACAGCAGTGAGGGGGAGCTCTCTCACAGCAGTGAGGGGTGGCTAGAGCTCTCTCACAGCAGTGAGGGGTAGCTAGAGCTCTCTCACAGCAGTGAGGGGTAGCTAGAGCTCTCTCACAGCAGTGAGGGTAGCTAGAGCTCTCTCACAGCAGTGAGGGAGATCTAGAGGCTCTCTCACAGCAGTGAGGGGGAGCTCTCTCACAGCAGTGAGGGGTGGCTAGAGCTCTCTCACAGCAGTGAGGGGTAGCTAGAGCTCTCTCACAGCAGTGAGGGGGAGCTAGAGCTCTCTCACAGCAGTGAGGGAGATCCTAGAGGCTCTCTCACAGCAGTGAGGGGGAGCTCTCTCACAGCAGTGAGGGGGAGCTCTCTCACAGCAGTGAGGGGTAGCTCTCTCACAGCAGTGAGGGAGATCTAGAGCTCTCTTACAGCAGTGAGGGAGATCTAGAGGCTCTCTCACAGCAGTGAGGGGTTGCTAGAGCTCTCTCACAGCAGTGAGGGAGATCTAGAGGCTCTCTCACAGCAGTGAGGGGTTGCTAGAGCTCTCTCACAGCAGTGAGGGAGATCTAGAGGCTCTCTCACAGCAGTGAGGGGGAGCGCAGTGAGGGGTGGCTAGAGCTCTCTCACAGCAGTGAGGGTAGCTAGAGCTCTCTCACAGCAGTGAGGGGGAGCTAGAGCTCTCTCACAGCAGTGAGGGGGACAGCAGTAAGGGGTAGCTAGAGCTCTCTCACAGCAGTGAGGGGGAGCTCTCTCACAGCAGTGAGGGGTAGTTAGAGCTCATTAAGTCTCTTCTGATATGACCATTATAATTTATAATGAAGCACACTAACTGTTAAGAATATATCAGACTATAGAGCAAACTTTTATCTCACTGCTCATGGAGTAAAGTGAGGCACTTACTCACAAGCTGTATTTCCACTCGCCTTTGGCTCGTGAGATTACGAGCTCCTGCTCATGAAATAACTCCACATTGACTTTGACATGCACACCACACACACACTCACTCACTCACACACACACACACACACACATGCACACATGCACACACACACACACACACACATGCACACACAGTGTGTGTGGCATACCTGAGAGGTACGGATGGTGGCCCCCAGTACCTGGTCCACTAGGCCTGGGCTTAGCTGCAAGTCAGTCAACAGAAAGTGCTTGAAGTCTGTCACATTCCTCAAGTAGCACGTCACTGGTACACCATCTGCACAGGAGGCAAGACATTCTTATTGGTGCACACCAAAGCCACACTTACACACTTATCCACTGAAGGTGTGTGAAGGAGTGTGTGTAAGTCTGTGTGTGAGTGTGTGAGTGTGTGTGTCAGTGTGAGTGTGTGTGTGGTGCCTGCATATGTGTGATGAGGTGTGGCAGGGTGAGTATCTTATCATACACACCTCTCAGGGTGAGTGCACATGATCAACACCTCTTAGGGTGAGTATCTCATGATGCACACCTCTCAGGGTGAGTATCTCATGATGCACACCTCTCAGGGTGAGTATCTCATGATGCACACCTCTCAGGGTGAGTATCTCATGATGCACACCTCTCAGGGTGAGTATCTCATGATGCACACCTCTCAGGGTGAGTATCTTATGATGCACACCTCTTAGGGTGAGTATCCTATGATAAACACCTCTCAGAGTGAGTGCACACCTCTCAGGGTGAGTATCTTATGATAAACACCTCTCAGGGTGAGTGCACACCTCTCAGGGTGAGTATCTTATGATAAACACCTCCCAGGGTGAGTATCTTAAGTGCACACCTCTCAGGGTGAGTATCTTATGATACACACCTCTCAAGGTGAGTGCACACCTCTCAGGTTGAGTATCTTATGATGGCCATCCTATATTAGTGAAATCACTCCTACATGTATATTGGTTCAACCTCTCGTATATTAGTATTTTAGAGATTCGAATATTCGTATATTTTGAACTCTTATTGACGTGAAAAACATGAACCATCAATCACAATCAGCTGACCCACGTCTCCAGCATTGCCGGATCCAGCTGCCAAAGTTTAACACTTCCAATATAGAACCTCAATAATAGAGCCAGTTATCAGAAACTAAGATACTATCCACAAGGCTAATTGTATGCCCATACTGCTCCAGGCTATATTGCATGTCTTCATGCTGGCTGTGAGCAGGCCTAGGTCTAGCAGTTACCAAACCCACAGGCAGCAACTAGCTAGTGTGCTTTATTCAGACGTGCCAACTGCCCTACACCTCATGGGACAGTCATGCATTCCCTCCAGACCGGTAAAGTATAGGTACGTGCCACACCTCCACCTAGAGAGCAAGCATGAACTACTGCATGTGCCACACCTCCACCTAGAGAGCAAGTATGAACTACTGCACGTGCCACACCTCCACCTAGAGAGCAAGCATGAACTACTGCACGTGCCACACCTCCACCTAGAGAGCAAGCATGAACTACTGCACGTGCCACACCTCCACCTAGAGAGCAAGCATGAACTACTGCACGTGCCACACCTCCACCTAGAGAGCAAGCATGAACTACTGCACGTGCCACACCTCCACCTAGAGAGCAAGCATGAACTACTGCAGGTGCCACACCTCCACCTAGAGAGCAAGCATGAACTACTGCACGTGCCACACCTCCACCTAGATAGCAAGCATGAACTACTGCACGTGCCACACCTCCACCTAGATAGCAGGCATGAACTACTGCACGTGCCACACCTCCACCTAGAGAGCAAGCATGAACTACTGCACGTGCCACACCTCCACCTAGATAGCAAGCATGGACTACTGCATGTGCCACACCTCCACCTAGAGAGCAGGCATGGACTACTGCACGTGCCACACCTCCACCTAGAGAGCAAGCATGAACTACTGCACGTGCCACACCTACACCTAGAGAGCAAGCATGAACTACTGCACGTGCCACACCTCCACCTAGAGAGCAAGTATGAACTACTGCATGTGCCACACCTCCACCTAGAGAGCAAGCATGAACTACTGCAGGTGCCACACCTCCACCTAGAGAGCAAGTATGAACTACTGCACGTGCCACACCTCCACCTAGAGAGCAAGCATGAACTACTGCACATGCCACACCTCCACCTAGAGAGCAGGCATGGACTACTGCAGGTGCCACACCTCCACCTAGAGAGCAAGCATGAACTACTGCACGTGCCACACCTCCACCTAGAGAGCAGGCATGGACTACTGCAGGTGCCACACCTCCAACTAGAGAGCAAGCATGAACTACTGCAGGTGCCACACCTCCACCTAGAGAGCAGGCATGGACTACTGCACAGGTGCCACACCTCCACCTAGAGAGCAGGCATGAACTACTGCACGTGCCACACCTCCACCTAGAGAGCAGGCATGAACTACTGCAGGTGCCACACCTCCACCTAGAGAGCAGGCATGGACTACTGCACAGGTGCCACACCTCCACCTAGAGAGCAGGCATGGACTACTGCACGTGCCACACCTCCACCTAGAGAGCAAGCATGAACTACTGCACGTGCCAAACCTCCACCTAGAGAGCAAGCATGAACTACTGCACGTGCCACACCTCCACTTAGAGAGCAGGCATGAACTACTGCAGGTGCCACACCTCCACCTAGAGAGCAGGCATGAACTACTGCACGTGCCACACCTGTTAGGTCAACCTAACAAGAACTACCAACTTAAATTACTTAACCTAGTCCTAGCCAAATATAGACTTCTAGACAATACAATGAATTGTTTATTATTACTATGAATAACATTAGTCTTTGAAACCCACTGATGTCCTCAGGAGAGGCCAGCTTATTTAAGAGCAGCCTTCTGTCTCTTTTTGGTAAGTCAATTGTTGAAGGTAATTAGTTGCCTGGTTCTGTTGAAGGTAATTAGTTGGCTGGTTCTGAAGGTAATTAGTAGATGCCCTGTTGTAGTTGCCTGGTTCTGTTGATGGTAATTAGTTGCCTGGTTCTGTTTTAAGGTAATTAGTTGCCTGCTTGGTTCTGTTGTAGTTGTCTGGTTCTGTTGAAGGTAATTATTTGCCTGGTTCTGTTGAAGGTAATTAGTTGCCTGGTTCTGTTGAAGGTAATTAGTTGCCTGGTTCTGTTGAAGGTATTTACTGTGAACTATTGTCACAAGAGCAAACTTCTGAGCAAACCAACTGATCATTTTGAAGAGCAATTTCACGCTTTTTAACAGTTTTAAGCTTTTAGTTTGCGCCCTACCCCTCCCACCCCCCATAGGGGGCTCACAGTTGTCCGGTGGCTGGGGACCAACTACTATGCAACTTGTGGGGTAACTGATGCACGAGACCATCTCAGGTATGGTCTCAGGTATCCGGAGGGCTGGAGACCAATTAAATACCTTGTGGGGTTGCATGGATAAATATATTCATAAGCTAGATCTTATCTCGTTAACTGAAAGTAGCCCACTATGTTGATTACCTGCCCAAGATTTCAACAGAACCAGGGCAACTAATTACCTCCAGGCGACTAATTATCATGTCAATGTATGTGAACAAGTGCAAGATGGTATTAGCTAGTAAAGAAAACCATCATATTAGATTGACCTGTCAGAGAGACAAGACTCTGCCTGTGTAGATACAACTACTTAGATACCTTTCACAACATTATACAAGTCCTGTATTGTAAACCAATTACATTCGGTAAAGGGTCATATAACATGGAGTCTTATTCAAAGGTCAATCCTTGTATATAGAGTTGAGCAGTGAGGAGTACACCAGATGAGCTGCACATGCTCTCATAATCATGTAACCAATATCCTCTAGTCCTCTGTTAGAGAGAGAAGCAACCATGAGTGTAGCCATGAGTGGTAATGAGTGGATGAGTGGTGGCCATGAGTGGTGGCGATGAGTGGTGGCCATGAGTGGCAGACTGTATTACCTCGATTAGTCAGTGCCCCAGCAGGTCGTAGTAAGCTCCACAGAAGATGCTGTCCAGAGCAAGTGAAGCTTCTGGGAACTTTGCCACTACTAAAGTAATAATCAAATCCTTTAGAAGTTGCAGCATTTAGTTGGGACAGATGGTCACATGATGACGGCATTCACCGTTTAAAGCACGGGCACGTAGCAGAAAGTGCTGCAGCAAACATCCCCAGCGAGATGGCCATACTCCACAGAAAAGGTTGGGAGGGACTGACGATGATGAGTCCTTCGCTAGCGATGAAGCTGCCCATGAAGAAGACAGAACTGGAATAGAGGGTGATAGCTAGAGCATGAACATGTTATTATCAATAGTTGGCACTTATTTGAGATCTGCACCATGAAGTCCCAACATCCTAGCCTTGACAACTGTGCAGCTGTTCTCCCACCTCATCATGGATCTCGATGGAGTCGTTTCGATTGTTAAGATGAGGCATATTCACATTTTAATGGTACCTGTTGTGAGCACTGAGCAACACCCCATTGGCTGGCTACCTCCTTGCCAACTAGGCTGGCCTCGTCAGGTGCACACAAACACTGCCAACCAGCAGGTGTCTGGTGAAGCAGGATCTAGTCAGCTACCGCACCTTGGACACAGTTACACCCGGCACCTTCAACCTAGTGGCCTTAGTTACCACATGGTTGACCTAGTTCCCACAGCACCTTAGACCTAACATTTATAGTTGGCTGACTTGCCCCATAAGAGTCAGTAGCATCTAGGCAGACCTGATGCACTAGAATAGGACAAGGCTAAGATCATGGCTACAATTATGGCAAACTGATGTTTAGGGCTCTGAATACTGTAGACTGGCCTGGTGCTAGGGCTATGAATACTGACCTGGTATCTGCCCGCAGTGCTGGGCGACCGGGGTATTGGTATAGTCCAGACAGCTGGCCGCAGCAGCAAGGGCATGCAGGTCATCGCAGAGTTTAGTCCAAGTCACGTTCCAAGTTCCTATCTCATCCAACATAGGGTAGATCTCGTTGATCCTACAACAATCACATGACTATCACATGATCACCAACCCAAGAAAGGGTGTGTGTGGTCCTGTATGTGTGGACTGAGCTAATATGCAGTAGCAGCTGCTAATTAAGCCATGCTGACACTTTGCAAAAGCAACGTGTCCCTCAGCAGGAGACGTGCGTGTCCACCACATTAATAATGCACCCACAACTCTCTTGCATGATAGCACGTGCCACCAAACAGCAGCCAAAGCATCTGCTGGACCTGACACACTTGATGAGATCAACATCTCTAAATATCTGCACACTCTATTGATGAGCTCCAACATCTTATTAAGTATCTGCAGACTTTATTGATGAGCTCCAACATCTCTATTGTTTAATTAAGTATCTGCAGACTCTATCGATGAGCTCCAACATCTCTAAATATCTGCACACTCTATTGATGAACTTCAACATCTAATTAAGTATTTGCAGAATCTATTGATGAGCTCAACATTTCTATTGCTTAATTAAGTATCTGCAGCCTCTAACATACTTGATGAGCTCCAACATCTCTACTGCTTAATTAAGTATCTGCAGACTCTATTGATGAGCTCAACATCTCTATTGCTTAATTAAGTGTCTGCAGACTCTAACACACTTGATGAGCTCCAACATCTCTATTGCTTAATTAAGTATCTGCAGACTCTATTAATAAGCTCCAACATTTCTAAATATCTGCACACTCTATTGATGAGCTTAACATCTCTATTGCTTAATTAAGTATCTGCAGACTCTATTCAACATTTCTATTGCTTAATTAAGTACCTGAGACTCTAACACACTTGTTGAGCTCCAACATCTTATTAAATATCTGCAGACTCTATTGATGAGAGCTCCAATCTCTATTGCTTAAGGTGCCTTCTACAAAAGATGGATGCAAA
This sequence comes from Cladorhizidae sp. MBARI D1340-BT2, assembly GCA_028752905.1. Taxonomy (NCBI): domain Eukaryota; kingdom Metazoa; phylum Porifera; class Demospongiae; order Poecilosclerida; family Cladorhizidae; species Cladorhizidae sp. MBARI D1340-BT2. The sequence continues at coordinate 37,110,510 of JAQNBH010000012.1, read as the reverse complement.
GGTATTAGCAATTGGCCATCTAGCTTGCTATATATATATGTTAGTGAAGACTAGAATCCATCTGATCCAACTTAGTAATTTCCCACTCGTTAGTCACTCCACAAGTGCCAGGATTGGCTTAGCCACTGCCTACAATAGAATTATTACTTTGCATTAGGGTAAGTGGGCATGTCAGAATAAGGTTCCTTGTGACTTCCTCTTCCAGCATCGCAGAAGACGGTCTGCAGGAAGGGGACAGCACCAGCCGAGGGCATTGCATAGGGACGATACGCAGCTGCAGGGGAGGAGTTCATTTACATACAACATTACATCCTCTCCCAAGATCTGTACAACACACACATGCCAGCTTGCTAGCTGGACATTAATATAGACCTACAATCCTTTATGTGCTGTGAAGGAAACTTGTGCCTGATAATAGCCAGGGCCAAACAGATGACTAGTGGCCAGATCACTTCCACAACTTGTAATACCTGGCGATTGTCAACAGTAAACCTCTAGTATATAAACCACAACGTATGAAAGCTTACTGGAAGTCGGAATGTCTTGAAGACAGTCACTGACCCAACTCTCCACCTGATCAGCGCATTCCTCCATAACAGCAAATATAGTTGCGTGAGTGTTCGCCTCAACATGTCTGCGCTCGAGAGCAGTCTTTGTTTACGAGGTTGTCAAGTAGTCCAGAAGTGCCCGCAACACAATATATAATTATGTTAAACGTCAGCTTCCGGCAGGAAGAGGTACTTGACTCTCAATAAACTCAGCTGACATAATAGTCAATAATCAACTTAAAATTGTATTCTCTCGACGTTTCGACTAAATGCTCTAGCCTGTTGGTGAAGTATTACTCCAAGGCTACTATGCAAGCATCACAAAATGAAGCAAATTCTAGGATGCCGAAGCGTATGGCACTATTTCCAATTTACCATTAAAAGCCATGGAGGACATTTGAAATAAGTGCCATACGCTTGTATCTGTTAAGGCATCCTAGAATTTGCTTCATTTTGTGATACTTGTTGATTGTGCACTGGGGCAACCTGATGACGAATGAATAATTATACAATTTAATATACTTGACCTTTAAACTCTAGGAACTTCGAGCAAGAAAAGATGAGTGGCGATACTTATGATCGCATCAAGTCCTTGAGGCGTGAAACAGAAGTAGTTTTTGCATGGCTGTCTAACAGGAGAAAGAGAAGAGGGATTGGATCCTCTCCTAGGAAGTTAAAGTATGAGGAGCTGCTGAAGGAGAACGTGTATAATTCTCCTTCAAGTTTGATGGTGAAAGAAGTGATTGGGGAGTTGTTAGTTCCAGTGGAGTTTCCTCTGGAACTGTTCTTGCACACGTTTTCTGAAGTGGACTGCATGGAAGATTTAAAGGACGTGGTGTCCAAACTGCAATGCCAAGGGCTGGTGGAGATCACTCCTTCCACTAGAGAACAGCACTCCACTGTCATATCAAGTGTGGACCTTGAGCGTTTGAGTAAGTTGGCTCAATGTGAGGGAGTCCTCAGGACTGATGACACACTATTGAAGTATGGATTTTCAGATAGCAGGGAGGAAATTGAGTACCTCTTATCTGTCAAGTCTGTCCGTGAGAAAGAAAGCAAGCAGATGGGAAATGATATTCAGGAGCTGCTGAATGCAAAGTCTGTCATGCAACAGCTCAAGCTGCTAAACTTCCAAAGTGCTGGAGGCTCTCGCTTAAGAGAGTTTTGCTCGTATAAAACTAAAGATGATTGTCGTCGGGCTCGAGACAACAGTAAAGCTTGTGCTAAGCTTCACTTTCATCGCATTGTACACCCACACACTGATCAATCACTGGGAGACTGCTCCTTCCTCAACACATGCTTCCATATGGAGACATGTAAATTTGTACACTACTCCATCGACGACTCTATTGATGAGCCAGAAGCCCCCCATCGTTGCTGCATTGCACTCAAGTCTGCCTTGCCTCGCACGCGACTGACTTCTCCACAGTGGATCAACTGTGACATGCGTTACTTTGACATGGCTGTGCTGGGGAAGTTCTCGGTGATCATGGCGGACCCTCCATGGGACATCCACATGGAGTTGCCTTATGGCACCATGGGAGATGACGAAATGAGGCAGCTGAATATTCCAGTTCTGCAGGATGATGGTTACATCTTCCTGTGGGTAACAGGCCGCGCCATGGAGCTAGGCAGAGAATGCCTCACTCTCTGGGGCTACGAGAGAATCGACGAGCTGATTTGGGTCAAGACCAACCAGTTGCAACGCCTCATCCGTACCGGCAGGACTGGGCACTGGATCAACCACGGCAAGGAGCACTGTCTGGTGGGCGTGAAGGGCAATCCAGTTGTGAACAGGGGCATTGATACAGACGTGCTAGTGGCCGAGGTACGAGCTACCAGCCACAAGCCTGATGAGGTGTATGGGGTTATTGAAAGGCTGTCTCCTGGCACTAGCAAGATAGAACTATTTGGACGCATGCACAACTGTCAGCCTAATTGGCTCACGCTGGGCAACCAGTTGGATGGTGTGAAGATCGAGGACCCCGACCTTAGCTCCTCGTTTTTTCGTAAGTACCCCCAAGGGGAATTGGACACCATGAGAGTTCCCACTACGCTACCCAACTCTAACACGATCAAGTAATACTATTTATAACCGAGTCCTCTCCCCAAGTGTCGGGTATAAAATCTTTGCATTATTATATACAAAGAAGTACAAGAATTGAACTGACAAACATTTTTTACTTAGTGGTGGATGTGTATGACTCTAGCATGAAACTATAAATATCTGCCTTGGAGTTGAAACAGTGTGCCACCTTTCATGGCTGCAGTCGTCTAGTGTATGCATTGTGTGGAGCAATATATTATGTATGCTGGCCTCTGGACATGTACTAGACGGGAGGAGTTTCATGAATGCTAGTCACAATGTCAGGCAGCTGTATATTCAGAGTGCCAGGATTATTGGAGGAGGCTGGCAATGGTGGGGTGGGAGATCTGGGGTGATGCGTCATAGCTGAGCTGTGACCAGACGGCAATAAGGTGAGGCCAGCATTTTCATTCTGCTGGTTAGCGAAGTGTATAAACACATCATCCAATGTCGTCTGACTCAAACTGTAATCCTGCACACATCAAGGAGACAGAAGTATGATGACTGTCTATTACATATATAGCAATGACTCTATTACATACATAGCAATGACTATCTATTACATACATAGCAATGACTGTCTATTACATACATAGCAATGACTGTCTATTACATACATAGCAATGACTATCTATTACATACATAGCAATGACTGTCTATTACATATATAGCAATGACTGTCTATTACATATATAGCAATGACTGTCTATTACATATATAGCAATGACTGTCTATTACATATATAGCAATGACTGTCTATTACATACATAGCAATGACTGTCTATTACATATATAGCAATGACTATCTATTACATACATAGCAATGACTGTCTATTACATATATAGCAATGACTGTCTATTACATACATAGCAATGACTGTCTATTACATATATAGCAATGACTATCTATTACATACATAGCAATGACTGTCTATTACATACATAGCAATGACTGTCTATTACATATATAGCAATGACTGTCTATTACATACATAGCAATGACTGTCTATTACATACATAGCAATGACTGTCTATTACATACATAGCAATGACTGTCTATTACATACATAGCAATGACTATCTATTACATACATAGCAATGACTGTCTATTACATATATAGCAATGACTGTCTATTACATACATAGCAATGACTGTCTATTACATACATAGCAATGACTGTCTATTACATACATAGCAATGACTGTCTATTACATACATAGCAATGACTATCTATTACATATATAGCAATGACTGTCTATTACATATATAGCAATGACTGTCTATTACATACATAGCAATGACTGTCTATTACATACATAGCAATGACTGTCTATTACATACATAGCAATGACTATCTATTACATACATAGCAATGACTGTCTATTACATACATAGCAATGACTGTCTATTACATACATAGCAATGACTGTCTATTACATACATAGCAATGACTGTCTATTACATACATAGCAATGACTATCTATTACATATATAGCAATGACTGTCTATTACATACATAGCAATGACTATCTATTACATACATAGCAATGACTGTCTATTACATATATAGCAATGACTATCTATTACATACATAGCAATGACTGTCTATTACATACATAGCAATGACTGTCTATTACATATATAGCAATGACTATCTATTACATACATAGCAATGACTGTCTATTACATACATAGCAATGACTATCTATTACATACATAGCAATGACTGTCTATTACATACATAGCAATGACTGTCTATTACATACATAGCAATGACTATCTATTACATACATAGCAATGACTATCTATTACATACATAGCAATGACTGTCTATTACATATATAGCAATGACTGTCTATTACATATATAGCAATGACTGTCTATTACATACATAGCAATGACTGTCTATTACATATATAGCAATGACTGTCTATTACATACATAGCAATGACTGTCTATTACATACATAGCAATGACTATCTATTACATACATAGCAATGACTATCTATTACATATATAGCAATGACTCTATTACATATATAGCAATGACTGTCTATTACATATATAGCAATGACTATCTATTACATATATAGCAATGACTATCTATTACATATATAGCAATGACTGTCTATTACATACATAGCAATGACTGTCTATTACATATATAGCAATGACTGTCTATTACATACATAGCAATGACTGTCTATTACATACATAGCAATGACTGTCTATTACATATATAGCAATGACTATCTATTACATACATAGCAATGACTGTCTATTACATACATAGCAATGACTGCCTATTACATACATAGCAATGACTGTCTATTACATATATAGCAATGACAGCAATGACTGCCTATTACATACATAGCAATGACTGTCTATTACATATATAGCAATGACTGTCTATTACATACATAGCAATGACTGTCTATTACATACATAGCAATGACTATCTATTACATACATAGCAATGACTGTCTATTACATATATAGCAATGACTGTCTATTACATACATAGCAATGACTGTCTATTACATATATAGCAATGACTGTCTATTACATATATAGCAATGACTGTCTATTACATACATAGCAATGACTATCTATTACATACATAGCAATGACTGTCTATTACATACATAGCAATGACTATCTATTACATACATAGCAATGACTATCTATTACATATATAGCAATGACTATCTATTACATATATAGCAATGACTGTCTATTACATATATAGCAATGACTGTCTATTACATATATAGCAATGACTGTCTATTACATATATAGCAATGACTGTCTATTACATACATAGCAATGACTGTCTATTACATACATAGCAATGACTGTCTATTACATACATAGCAATGACTGTCTATTACATATATATATAGCAATGACTGTCTATTACATACATAGCAATGACTGTCTATTACATATATAGCAATGACTATCTATTACATATATAGCAATGACTGTCTATTACATACATAGCAATGACTGTCTATTACATATATAGCAATGACTGTCTATTACATATATAGCAATGACTGTCTATTACATATATAGCAATGACTGTCTATTACATATATAGCAATGACTGTCTATTACATATATAGCAATGACTGTCTATTACATATATAGCAATGACTGTCTATTACATATATAGCAATGACTGTCTATTACATACATAGCAATGACTATCTATTACATACATAGCAATGACTGTCTATTACATACATAGCAATGACTGTCTATTACATACATAGCAATGACTGTCTATTACATACATAGCAATGACTGTCTATTACATATATAGCAATGACTGTCTATTACATACATAGCAATGACTATCTATTACATACATAGCAATGACTGTCTATTACATACATAGCAATGACTGTCTATTACATATATAGCAATGACTATCTATTACATATATAGCAATGACTGTCTATTACATATATAGCAATGACTGTCTATTACATATATAGCAATGACTATCTATTACATACATAGCAATGACTATCTATTACATACATAGCAATGACTATCTATTACATACATAGCAATGACTATCTATTACATACATAGCAATGACTGTCTATTACATACATAGCAATGACTGTCTATTACATATATAGCAATGACTATCTATTACATATATAGCAATGACTATCTATTACATATATAGCAATGACTGTCTATTACATACATAGCAATGACTATCTATTACATACATAGCAATGACTGTCTATTACATACATAGCAATGACTGTCTATTACATACATAGCAATGACTGTCTATTACATACATAGCAATGACTGTCTATTACATATATAGCAATGACTATCTATTACATATATAGCAATGACTATCTATTACATATATAGCAATGACTGTCTATTACATACATAGCAATGACTATCTATTACATACATAGCAATGACTGTCTATTACATATATAGCAATGACTATCTATTACATATATAGCAATGACTATCTATTACATACATAGCAATGACTGTCTATTACATACATAGCAATGACTATCTATTACATACATAGCAATGACTGTCTATTACATACATAGCAATGACTATCTATTACATACATAGCAATGACTGTCTATTACATACATAGCAATGACTATCTATTACATACATAGCAATGACTGTCTATTACATATATAGCAATGACTGTCTATTACATACATAGCAATGACTGTCTATTACATATATAGCAATGACTATCTATTACATATATAGCAATGACTGTCTATTACATACATAGCAATGACTGTCTATTACATATATAGCAATGACTGTCTATTACATATATAGCAATGACTGTCTATTACATATATAGCAATGACTGTCTATTACATACATAGCAATGACTGTCTATTACATATATAGCAATGACTGTCTATTACATACATAGCAATGACTGTCTATTACATATATAGCAATGACTGTCTATTACATATATAGCAATGACTGTCTATTACATATATAGCAATGACTGTCTATTACATATATAGCAATGACTGTCTATTACATATATAGCAATGACTGTCTATTACATATATAGCAATGACTGTCTATTACATACATAGCAATGACTGTCTATTACATACATAGCAATGACTATCTATTACATACATAGCAATGACTGTCTATTACATACATAGCAATGACTGTCTATTACATACATAGCAATGACTATCTATTACATACATAGCAATGACTATCTATTACATACATAGCAATGACTGTCTATTACATACATAGCAATGACTGTCTATTACATATATAGCAATGACTATCTATTACATACATAGCAATGACTGTCTATTACATACATAGCAATGACTGCCTATTACATACATAGCAATGACTGTCTATTACATATATAGCAATGACAGCAATGACTGCCTATTACATACATAGCAATGACTGTCTATTACATATATAGCAATGACTGTCTATTACATACATAGCAATGACTGTCTATTACATACATAGCAATGACTGTCTATTACATATATAGCAATGACTGTCTATTACATACATAGCAATGACTGTCTATTACATACATAGCAATGACTATCTATTACATACATAGCAATGACTGTCTATTACATACATAGCAATGACTATCTATTACATATATAGCAATGACTGACTATTACATACATAGCAATGACTGTCTATTACATACATAGCAATGACTATCTATTACATACATAGCAATGACTGTCTATTACATACATAGCAATGACTGTCTATTACATATATAGCAATGACTGTCTATTACATATATAGCAATGACCGTCTATTACATATATAGCAATGACTGTCTATTACATATATAGCAATGACTGTCTATTACATACATTGCAATGACTCTATTACATATATAGAGTATAAGCATATATAGAGTATAAGTTTTATCTGGAGATTTTATTGTTGTTTTTGGGGTGGGTGGGGGGACAGAGTAAATCAATTTTGTAGAAATTTTAATCCCCTCTTGGGGGGCCACATGCCCGGGTCCTTCCCCCTCGTCTCCCCCGATAAAACCGTGTGCAACCTGCACAGCATCTATCTACACTGCCAATGCTGCAAGACCTTTATTTCCAGACTCTCTCTTGCATCTTCCATGGTATCATAGACCGAGGAGAGCTTCAGTCCTTCTCCAGGCAATTGATATACAAGACTAGTGCAGTGCTCCTCCTAAACAAACAAACAAACAAACACACACATACACACACACACACACACAGAGAGAGAGAGAGAGAACATATCATCAAATATGCAGTTGGGCACAAAAACTCCAGATTTTATGAGAGCAACATTTCCGCATTAGCCATTAGCCCATCAGCTATCACTCTCAAAAATATTCCACTTTGCATTCACCATTACACTGAAGCTGAAGAATGGAGTTTGCATTTGTAGTTGGCATGTCCGCAAGCTAGGCCACATTCAAGTGGAAGGTGCTCAGCACAGCTTGTCATTTTACTTAATTATTCTGAGATTAGCTAATGTTATAATCTGTGAGGGAGGGAGCATGCTATCAGCCCCCTCCCCCCCCCAAACCTGGACATATTGGCCTCCATAAGTGCATGCAAGCCTGGACATATTGGCCTCCATAAGTGCATGCAAGCCTGGACATATTGACCTCCATAAGTGCATGCAAGCCTGGACATATTGGCCTCCATAAGTGCATGCAAGCCTGGACATATTGGCCTCCATAAGTGCATGCAAGCCTGGACATATTGACCTCCATAAGTGCATGCAAGCCTGGACATATTGACCTCCATAAGTGCATGCAAGCCTGGACATATTGACCTCCATAAGTGCATGCATGCCTGGACATATTGACCTCCATAAGTGCATGCAAGCCTGGACATATTGGCCTCCATAAGTGCATGCAAGCCTGGACATATTGACCTCCATAAGTGCATGCAAGCCTGAACATATTGGCCTCCATAAGTGCATGCAAGCCTGGACATATTGACCTCCATAAGTGCATGCAAGCCTGGACATATTGACCTCCATAAGTGCATGCAAGCCTGGACATATTGGCCTCCATAAGTGCATGCAAGCCTGGACATATTGACCTCCATAAGTGCATGCAAGCCTGGACATATTGACCTCCATAAGTGCATGCATGCCTGGACATATTGGCCTCCATAAGTGCATGCAAGCCTGGACATATTAGCCTCCATAAGTGCATGCAAGCCTGGACATATTGACCTCCATAAGTGCATGCTTGGACATATTGGCCTCCATAAGTGCATGCAAGCCTGACCTCCATAAGTGCATGCAAGCCTGGACATATTGACCTCCATAAGTGCATGCAAGCCTGGACATATTGGCCTCCATAAGTGCATGCAAGCCTGGACATATTGACCTCCATAAGTGCATGTAAGCCTGGACATATTGACCTCCATAAGTGCATGCAAGCCTGGACATATTGACCTCCATAAGTGCATGCAAGCCTGAACATATTGACCTCCATAAGTGCATGCAAGCCTGGACATATTGACCTCCATAAGTGCATGCAAGCCTGGACATATTGGCCTCCATAAGTGCATGCAAGCCTGGACATATTGACCTCCATAAGTGCATGCAAGCCTGGACATATTGACCTCCATAAGTGCATGCAAGCCTGGACATATTGACCTCCATAAGTGCATGCAAGCCTGGACATATTGACCTCCATAAGTGCATGCAAGCCTGGACATATTGACCTCCATAAGTGCATGCAAGCCTGGACATATTGGCCTCCATAAGTGCATGCAAGCCTGGACATATTGACCTCCATAAGTGCATGCAAGCCTGGACATATTGGCCTCCATAAGTGCATGCAAGCCTGGACATATTGGCCTCCATAAGTGCATGCAAGCCTGGACATATTGACCTCCATAAGTGCATGCAAGCCTGGACATATTGACCTCCATAAGTGCATGCAATCCTGGACATGCCTGGACATGTTGGCCTCCATGGACATGCCTGGACATATTGGCCTCCATGGACATGCCTGCACATGTTGGCCTCCATGGACATGTTGAGGGAGTTTTTTTTAACTTGTGTTGTAATTAATTTTATGGCTGATGATGGCAACCTGCGCAAGGTCCTTCTCTTCCAGTACTTACAGATTCTGGAAGCTCTTTCGTTGATGAAGACTACACAGGCAGGCATTAATACCCACCAGGAAGGCCGCATAGGCAGGCACTAATACCCACCAGGAAGACTGCACAGGCAGGAACTAATGCCCGCCAGGAAAGGCACTAATGCCCACCAGGAAGACTGCAAGAAAAACTACAGAGGCAGGGACTAATGCCTACCAGGAAGACTGCACAGGCAGACACTAATGCCCGCCAGGTAAGGCACTAATGCACCAGGAAGACTGCAAGAAAAACTACAGAGGCAGGGACTAATGCCTACCAGGAAGACTGCACAGGCAGGCACTAATGCCCGCCAGGAAAGGCACTAATGCCCACCAGGAAAGGCACTAATGCCCACCAGGAAAGGCACTAGCAGTTCCTGCATTGTCTGAGGCCACAAGGTTCACATAGTTAGTTCCTACATTGTCTGAGGCCACAAGGTTCACATAGTTAGTTCCTGCATTGTCTGAGGCCACAAGGTTCACATAGTTAGTTCCTACATTGTCTGAGGCCACAAGGTTCACATAGTTAGTTCCTGCATTGTCTGAGGCCACAAGGTTCACATAGTTAGTTCCTGCATTGTCTGAGGCCACAAGGTTCACATAGTTAGTTCCTGCATTGTCTGAGGCCAAGATGTCAGAGAAACTAGTGCAGGGGAACGCATTCTTGGCTGGTATTTGAAAGGTTAGCTATAACCCTAACCATCATTGGGGGAAGAACAGTTTATTAATATAACCCATTCCCATCCACATATAGTCTGGAGTCATTTTATTTCGCATGAACTTACTTGAGCACGGATCTGTTTGTAAAATAACCATCAGAGGCTTGCACTACTAGTATACATGTATACGGTGAGTAGTAGTATGTAGCATTCTGCAGTAGTGAGCAGTAGTTCTGCAGTAGTATATAGTAGTTATTCAGTAGTGAGCAGTAGTATGTAGTAAAGTAGTGAACAGTAGTATGTAGTAGTTCTGCAGTAGTGAGCAGTAGTACTTCTGCAGTAGTATATAGTTGTTCTGTAGTACTAAGCAGCATTAGGTAGTAGTTCTGCAGTAGTATGTAGTAGTTCTGCAGTAAGCAGTATTATGTAGTAGTTATGGAGTAGTGAACAGTAGTATTTAGGGTTTGCAGTACTTAGTGAGCAGTAGCATGTAGTAGTACATATTAAAATGCAGTAATGAACAGTATGTAGTAGTAGGAGCGTGCAATAGTATATAATAGTATGCAGTAGTATACAGTAATAAGTACTATGTTAGTGTGCATTATATGCAGTAGTAACCAGTATTATATAATACAATTAGTTGTAATTATACTTAATGTGTTAGTGTGCAGTAATATTTAATAGTATGTAGTGATATATAGCAGTGTGTAGTAGTGTGTAGTAGTGTGTAGTAGTATATAGCAGTGTGTAGTAGTGTGTAGTAGTGTGTAGTAGTATATAGTAGTGTGTAGTAGTGTATAGTAGTGTGTAGTAGTATATAGCAGTGTATAGCAGTGTGTAGTAGTGTGTAGTAGTATATAGCAGTGTGTAGTAGTGTGTAGTAGTGTGTAGTAGTGTGTAGTAGTATATAGCAGTGTGTAGTAGTGTGTAGTAGTGTGTAGTAGTATATAGTAGTGTGTAGTAGTATATAGCAGTGTGTAGTAGTATATAGCAGTGTGTAGTAGTATATAGCAGTGTATAGCAGTGTGTAGTAGTGTGTAGTAGTATATAGTAGTGTGTAGTAGTATATAGTAGTGTGTAGTAGTGTATAGTAGTGTGTAGTAGTATATAGCAGTGTATAGCAGTGTGTAGTAGTGTGTAGTAGTATATAGCAGTGTGTAGTAGTGTGTAGTAGTGTGTAGTAGTATATAGCAGTGTGTAGTAGTGTGTAGTAGTGTGTAGTAGTATATAGTAGTGTGTAGTAGTGTGTAGTAGTGTGTAGTAGTATATAGTAGTGTGTAGTAGTTTATAGTAGTGTGTAGTAGTGTGTAGTAGTATATAGCAGTGTGTAGTAGTGTGTAGTAGTATATAGTAGTGTGTAGTAGTGTGTAGTAGTATATAGTAGTGTGTAGTAGTGTGTAGTAGTATATAGTAGTGTGTAGTAGTATATAGCAGTGTGTAGTAGTATATAGCAGTGTGTAGTAGTATATAGCAGTGTGTAGTAGTGTGTAGTAGTGTGTAGTAGTATATAGTAGTGTGTAGTAGTATATAGTAGTGTGTAGTAGTGTATAGTAGTGTGTAGTAGTATATAGCAGTGTATAGCAGTGTGTAGTAGTGTGTAGTAGTATATAGCAGTGTGTAGTAGTGTGTAGTAGTGTGTAGTAGTATATAGCAGTGTGTAGTAGTGTGTAGTAGTATATAGCAGTGTGTAGTAGTATATAGCAGTGTGTAGTAGTATATAGCAGTGTGTAGTAGTATATAGCAGTGTGTAGTAGTGTGTAGTAGTGTGTAGTAGTATATAGCAGTGTGTAGTAGTGTGTAGTAGTATATAGTAGTGTGTAGTAGTATATAGTAGTGTGTAGTAGTGTATAGTAGTGTGTAGTAGTATATAGCAGTGTGTAGTAGTGTGTAGTAGTGTGTAGTAGTATATAGCAGTGTGTAGTAGTATATAGCAGTGTGTAGTAGTATATAGCAGTGTGTAGTAGTGTGTAGTAGTGTGTAGTAGTATATAGTAGTGTGTAGTAGTATATAGCAGTGTGTAGTAGTATATAGCAGTGTGTAGTAGTGTGTAGTAGTGTGTAGTAGTATATAGCAGTGTGTAGTAGTGTGTAGTAGTGTGTAGTAGTATATAGTAGTGTGTAGTAGTATATAGCAGTGTGTAGTAGTGTGTAGTAGTATATAGTAGTGTGTAGTAGTGTGTAGTAGTATATAGTAGTGTGTAGTAGTATATAGCAGTGTATAGTAGTGTATAGTGTATAGTCGTGTATAGTGTGTAGTAGCAGGGGCAGCTCCACAGGTCCGGCGGGTCCGGTTGCCGGACCACTTTTTAGACTGGTCCGGCGTTGCCGGGCCAACTTTTGTGGAATTAATTTTGTTAATTTTGTTATTTATTATTAAATTATGGATAAAATTATTAATTTTCATACATTATTTTTCATACATTGTAAAAGCATATTATCTAAAGGCATATCTAAAGGTATTATCTAAATTATGGATAAAATTATTAATTTTCATACATTATTTTTCATACATTGTAAAAGCATATTATCTAAAGGCATATCTAAAGGTATTATCTAAAGGCTATAAAAAGATGAGCCAACTATTACACCCTTCACCACGAACATGCAATTAGCTAGAGTGTGAAAACATGCAATTAGCTAGAGTGTGAAAACATGCAATTAGCTAGCTGTCCACAATTGGAAGGAAGTTGCACAGCAATAACAACAAACACCAAATAAAGGCTTCTGGTTGTGAATTGAATCTGGTTGTGAATTGAAACCACATTTACCCTCTTTTAATTCAGTAAGAGAGTCATAAGAAAGCAACTACTACTGTAGCTAACTGCAGCTGCTATAATTATACTAGGCTTGGTCTATTTAGGCACTGTGATTTTAAACACAATCACATGATTAGGTGTTATAATTAACACATTGCTTGGTAGTTAAGTAGTCGGTCATAGATAGTAATTGGTTTCAGGCACATGCTGCTTACAACTAGACAGACTTTTATAGCCATGTCCACAGCAAAGAAACAGCAGTCCCTCCTGTTATTTCAAAGGAAGAATAATTCAGGAGCCAGTGAAGATCAAGTCACTGGCAAGCTCAAGTCACTGTGCCACTGGAAGTAGAGAAAAAAAGCAAAGATTCTATTCATCTTGAGTTTCCTGATGAAGATCTCAGTTTGTCTGATGAAGATCTCTGTTTGGCTTAGGAAGATCTCATTTTGACTAAGGAAGAAGAGAAGATTGGCAAAGAGCATCAGCTACTGTGTCCCCTAGCCCTGCTGAGACCTCCCATTCTGCATGTTGTCAAGGTGAGGAAGTAGATGCTGAACAACAGCAGCAGCTAGGTTATTCTGGAATAGAGTTTGGGGTCATAAATAAACCTTGTCAGCACATTCTCAGAATACCTTCCCCCAAAAATTGTTTGGGAAAAAGAAACCTGAGTACCGGTCCTTCAAGGCTATTTGGTTTGATAATGTGATGTGGTCATCTTGGCTTCACTGGGAAAAAAGTAATGTAAGAGCTTACTGTTTCATTTGCCGAATATTTATGCTTTGAACCAGCTCCTCACTTTCTCAAAAAACAAAGAATCTGCATTTATCACAACCGGGTATACCAATTGGAAAGATGCTACTCGATCCTTTCAGCAACACCACCAAAGTACATGTCACAGAGAATCCATTATAAAGTGGGAACACCACTTGAAAGGGGCAGATGTCAGTGTCCAGCTTCAGAAACAACTTCTGATCCTGTTCAGAAACAACTTGTTTCTGAACAGGAAGCTTCCAGATATTGCCTCAAAATTCTTTTTTACTTCAGTTGAGTATCTTGCTCGGCAAGGATTAGCATTGCGTGGACACTGTGAGGAGAGAGGAAACCTTCTTCAGCTACTGAAGCTACGTTCAAGTGATTGTGAACAATTTAAATCCTCGTTACAGAAAACAAAATCTTACACTTCCCATGATATACAAAATGAGATGGTGAGGATTATGTCCCACATGATTCAACGGTCAATTCTTAAGGATATTTGTGCTAGTCATTGGTATTCTATCAGTGCAGATGAGACAGTTGATGTGTCGCTGACAGAACAAGTAAGTACTTGTAAATATAGTAGAAAATGATGTGCTTGACTTTAATAAATTATATATATATATTATTTGTTGCAGATGGTTGTATGCATAAGATATGTTTCACCCCTCACATTTGAAGTACGTGAAGATTGTATCGGCATGTATGCAACTGAACGTACTAATTCTGACAAGTTGACATGCTTAATCAAAGATGTGTTATTTTGTGCCAGTCTTCACTACATCAATGCAGAGGTCAGTGTTATGATGGAGCTGCCAACATGTCTGGTAGAAGATCAGGAGTGACACACGAATCCAAAGAATTGAGTCCAGAGCAGTATACATTCATTGTATGGGACGCTCACTAAATCTTGCTGTTCAAAATACCTGTCGCAAAAAATCAAAACCATGAGAGACACGTTTGAAACAGTCCTTGAGTTGTCCAAAATGTTCAAATATAGTGCCAAAAAGAAATCCATGCTACAAAAATTGAAATCAGAACTTTCTCCACAAACTCCTGGTCTCAAACCTCTTTGCCCAAATCGGTGGACAGTTAGAGCTGAATCACTTCGATCTATTCTGTCCAACTATTCTGTGATTCTATCTGTACTAGATGATATCACAACAGAATATAGTGGAAATGTTGCGGCTGCTACCACAGCACGTGGTATTCCAGCTACTATGAAGAAGTTTTCCTTTCTTTTTGGCGTATTTGTAGCTGAAATGTTTTTCATTGCTGATCTCCGATCTCCTGAGTAAAGCTCTTCAAAGGAAGACCATTAGTGCAACAGAAGCAAGATAATTTGCATCAGTAACTCTTTCTAGTTTAAAAGAGTGGAGATCTGACAGTTACTTTGACCATACCTGGGATAAGATGCAAGCCAAGGCTTCTGATTTAGATGTTGACGAACCCATTTTACCTCGTCGAAGGAGAATCCCTGCCCACATAGATGAGTATGGCAACAATACTCATCATGATGACACATTGGGTGACCTCATCAAAGAAGACTTGCAAGTTGAATTGTCTATGCTCATAAATATAATGGAAGGAGAAGATTATTCAGTTTGTACTTTACGGGGAAAACTTACTCAGTATAGCTCCTCAATTCAGCAAGCTTTTTACATACTCTTGGTAATTCCAGCTACTTCTGCTAACAGTGAAAGATCATTTTCATCATTACGTTGCATCACAACATATCTACGTTCCACAATGAAGCAGGAAAGACTAAACAGTCTAATGATGCTATACATTCATACGGATAGAACGATCTCCACGAGGGAATTTGTCCTGACCAAGATCGAAAGAGAGTTTTTGGAAAGTTTTGAAACAATGAAAATAACTATGACCTATATAATTCCTATATAATTCTAATTGTATGTATATATAATAAATGAAGCTTTGCACTCAGCAAGGGAGGGAATACACCTGCACACATACTACTCAACACTAGACATTATGCTCAGCAAGGGAGGGAATACACCTGCACACATACTACTCAACACTAGATTATACTCAGCAAGGGAGGGAATACACCTGCACACATACTACTCAACACTAGACATTATACTCAGCAAGGGAGGGAATACACCTGCACACATACTACTCAACACTAGACATTATACTCAGCAAGGGTGGGAATACACCTGCACACATACTACTCAACACTAGACATTATGAGCAAAGTCCGCCGGACCACTTTGAAAAAGGTGGAGCCGCCCCTGAGTAGTGTGTAGTAGTGTTCAAGCTTCCGTGTGGGGAGTGAGAAATGTTTACGTCATAGACAGAGAATGTGTGTGTGGGGGTGTGTGTTCGGGGAGTGGGTGTATTTGGGGAGTGGGTGTGTTCGGGGAGTGGGTGTATTAGGGGAGTGGGTGGAGAAGAAATTTTCGCTTGCTTATAACAAGAACTATTTTCCCCATTGCAGTTCATCTCGCTGTCAATATGAGGTGTGGCTTACACAGCATTGAACATGAATAACTCTGAGAAGCATTCATGGCTTACCTTGAGAACAGCATTGTCGATGTTCTGGCGTACAAACTCCTTGACTTCTTCAATCTGCCCTGTCACTCTGATCTTGAGTTTGTAACCATCTCCATAGGCTGACTTCAGTTGCTGTATGGAGCCCAGACAGCAGAAGGACCCATTCACCATGATGCCCACCCTGGAACACAGGGCTTCACACTCGGCCATGCTGTGTGTGGTCAAGACCACACTCTGCCCTGCACTCACAACATTGCGCACCACCGACCACAGGAACCGTCGGGCCAGCGGGTCCACACCAGATGTAGGCTCATCCTATAAACAGCAAAATCTCATCTTTAGCAGTTGGCATGGCACAAATATCATGTTTAAGTTGAAGTGTCAAGAACTCTGACAACTCCAATATTGTAGCACCGTGCATGTCACATGCATTAAAGCTTACAAGTAGTATAAGGGAAGGTCGAGCCAGGAGAGCAATGGCGGTCGACAGCTTCCTCCTGTTGCCACCAGAGTAAGTGCCTGCAGGCTTATCTGCATAGTCCTTCAACATGAGCTTCACCAACATCCACTCCACAACCTTCTTGGTCTCTGCCATAGCCAGCCCCCGGAGTCTGCAGTAGAAGGTCAAGTGCTGTCTCCCAGTGAGACTATCCATCAGAGCATCCACTTGAGGACAGTAGCCCACCATGCCATTCTGAGCCACTTTGAACTGGGAGGCTGACACACTGGTCGACCCAATGCTGGCCTCACCACTGGTCATGCGGATATCACCTGTCAACATTCGGAATGTAGTCGTCTTGCCAGCGCCATTCACACCAAGCAAGCCAAAGCACTGAGAACACATGCACACAACATGCAGGTCATCACAACATGCAGGTCATCTTCTAGTAAATGCTCTGCTAATATAATACACTGCAACCATCAGTACATTATTACCTCTGCTTTCTGCATGCGCAGACAAAGTTGGTTGACAGCTAGTCTGTACTGGGAACTGCAGTGTGTGCCATAGATCTTAGTCAAGTTACGCAGGACCAGCAAGTCTCCCTTAGCTTGGTGTTTCTGGAGCACCCTGCAGCGCTCTCTAGACACTGCTGCATCCTCGTTGGTGGGTGCTGGCAGAGACAGGTCCTTACTACGAATACTGCAGAGAAGAGTAGAGAAGTATACTCACACACACCAGCAATGTCGACTATGACCTAGTACACAAGTGCAGTGGCTGCTCCTCATGCAAGGCATGCAGCTAGTCCCATCATGTCACACAGCATGTCATTAACAACTATTGTGAATAACAATCATGTCATGGTGCATCACATGGTGTAACTCTCTTCATGCGACAAGGCCGACACAGAGTGGCATGGTGACCACACCTCTTTAGATGGAGCATTTCTGAATACATCACTTAGTAATGGGCGTGGCTAATGAGTGGTCTACTATCGATGAGAAGCAGCGAGGCAAACACAACCTCTGCATGTGATGGGATCTCGCTCAGGTGACCAGCATATCTGCACAGCCATGCACACAGCTACATGCATGTCCTGCTCAGCATGCATGTCTGTACAGCCATGCACACAGCTACATGCATGTCCTGCTCAGCATGCATGTCTGCAGTCATGCACACAGCTACATGCATGTCCTGCTCAGCATGCATGTCTGTACAGCCATGCACACAGCTACATGCATGTCCTGCTCAGCATGCATGTCTGCAGTCATGCACACAGCTACATGCATGTCCTGCTCAGCATGCATGTCTGTACAGCCATGCACACAGCTACATGCATGTCCTGCTCAGCATGCATGTCTGCAGTCATGCACACAGCTACATGCATGCCCTGCTCAGCATGCATGTCTACAGTCATGCACACAGCTACATGCATGTCCTGCTCAGCATGCATGTCTGTACAGCCATGCACACAGCTACATGCATGTCCTGCTCAGCATGCATGTCTGTACAGCCATGCACACAGCTACATGCATGTCCTGCTCAGCATGCATGTCTGTACAGTCATGCACACAGCTACATGCATGTCCTGCTCAGCATGCATGTACTGAGCATCTATAATAGATTTGTATGTAAATACTATTACATTTTGTTGGTGATGAGTGGACTAAGTTCTATGATGAGCACTACCAAGGAGTAGAGGACACTCTGGACCAACAACGATGCGAAGAAGGGAGCCAGCTGGGAGTAGGAGTTACGGATGGGTTGGAAGGTGAGCGTGGCAATATACTCGTCCAGTGGCTTGTCTAAGCTGAGGTACATCATAGAGCGGCCAAGGGCATACGCTGGGAAAGGCACCCACACCAGAGTATAATGGAGGATCTGGCTATCGGAGAGCTCCTCCAGCTGGACTATAATGGCATCCACCATCATGAAGGTAAATCCCGAGAAGAAGTTGAGGCAGAAGAGGAGAACATAGGCCGTGGGAGGTGAGGTGAACATGAAGGAGAGCATGTAGACCCAGGGAATAGCAGCCAGACCATAGCAGAACAGGATCAGTAGGAACACTGGCAGCTCATCTTCACCAGTGTAGTCCCTGTCCCTCAGGGCCACAAAGAGGATCACCA
The DNA here is from genome assembly GCA_028752905.1 of Cladorhizidae sp. MBARI D1340-BT2. Taxonomy (NCBI): domain Eukaryota; kingdom Metazoa; phylum Porifera; class Demospongiae; order Poecilosclerida; family Cladorhizidae; species Cladorhizidae sp. MBARI D1340-BT2. The sequence goes on along the minus strand of JAQNBH010000012.1, from coordinate 37,090,936 downwards.
TGACCAGGCAGAAGAGACAGTACCACATCAGGTCCCAGACGTAGGCACACAACCAGTAGACCAGCTTACTCATCCCACACACCATCTGTAAATGCTTGATGCCACTGGCTCGCTCCTCTATCAAGATCAACACAAACCCTGCTACTACAAACCCCAGTCCAAATATGGTGGCCAGAGGATTCACGAGGAAGCTGATATTCTCACTGCAAATACAGGCACACAGCATGACGGGGGGAGGGGAGGGAGGAGGCACACAGCATGACGAGGGGAGGGGGAGGCACACAGCATGACGGGGGGGAGGGGAGGGAGGAGGCACACCGCATGACGGGGGGGAGGGGAGGGAGGAGGCACACAGCATGACGAGGGGAGGGGAGGGAGGAGGAAGGAGAGAGGAGGAGACATCATATCTTCAAGGACAGCATTATGATGTCACATTATGATGTCACATTATGATGTCACCACGACTGACCTCACAGAGTAGTAAATCTTCTCCACTTCTGTTAGCTTGAACGGGTGAGAGAAGGTGCGAATACCTAGACAGTCACAAGCAGGGGACAGACCAACCATGAGGGACTCAACAATGAAAGAGCAAGGTGTGTAAGGGGGCGAGCGAATAAGGGGGCAGGCACATAAGGGGGCAGGCACATGAGGGGGCAGGCACATAAGGAGGCAGGCACATAAGGGGGCAGGCACATAAGGGGGCTGGTGCATAAGGGGGCAGGCGCATAAGGGGGCAGGCACATAAGGGGGCAGGAGCATAAGGGGGCAGGCACATAAGGGGGCTGGTGCATAAGGGGGCAGGCGCATAAGGGGGCAGGCACATAAGGGGGCAGGCACATAAGGGGGCAGGTGCATAAGGGGGCAGGAGCATAAGGGGGCAGGCACATAAGGGGGCTGGTGCATAAGGGGGCAGGCACATAAGGGGGCAAAATTAAGTTTCCATTTTGTCTTTGTCGGTGTTTGATTCATCTTGGATACATTTAGAGGCAGCCATCTTGGGTTCATTTAGAGGCAGCCATCTTAGGTTCATTTAGAGGCAGCCATCTTAAGTTTATTTAGAGGCAGCCATCTTAGGTTCATTTAGAGGCAGCCATCTTGGGTTCATTTAGAGGCAGCCATCTTGGGTTCATTTAGAGGCAGCCATCTTGGGTTCATTTAGAGGCAGCCATCTTGGGTTCATTTAGAGGCAGCCATCTTAGGTTCATTTAGAGGCAGCCATCTTAGGTTCATTTAGAGGCAGCCATCTTGGGTTCATTTAGAGGCAGCCAGCATAAATAACCTGATGGGGAAAAGTAAGTGCTGGTGGGGAGGAGGACGAGGGGAGGAGGACAGGGGGAGGGGAGGACAGGGGGAGGGGAGGAGGACAGGGGGATGGGAGGAGGACAGGGGGAGGGGAGGAGGACAGGGGGAAGCACAAAAAATTGGCAAATCCGACATCTGTCGGCCAGAGAGAGAGAGAGAGTAGAAGTATATTTTGCTCCTGTGCACACTCAGACACACCCACTCACCACACTCAGGCACACCAGGAATTACACTGACACTCACCACACTCAGACACACCAGGAATTACACTGACACTCACCACACTCAGGCACATCAGGAATTACACTGACACTCACCACACTCAGACACACCAGGAATTACACTGACACTCACCACACTCAGGCACACCAGGAATTACACTGACACTCACCACACTCAGACACACCAGGAATTACACTGACACTCACCACACTCAGACACACCAGGAATTACACTGACACTCACCACACTCAGGCACACCAGGAATTACACTGACACTCACCACACTCAGACACACCAGGAATTACACTGACACTCACCACACTCAGGCACACCAGGAATTACACTGACACTCACCACACTCAGGCACACCAGGAATTACACTGACACTCACCACACTCAGACACACCAGGAATTACACTGACACTCACTACACTCAGGCACACCAGGAATTACACTGACACTCACCACACTCAGGCACACCAGGAATTACACTGACACTCACCACACTCAGACACACCAGGAATTACACTGACACTCACCACACTCAGGCACACCAGGAATTACACTGACACTCACCACACTCAGGCACACCAGGAATTACACTGACACTCACCACACTCAGGCACACCAGGAATTACACTGACACTCACCACACTCAGGCACACCAGGAATTACACTGACACTCACCACACTCAGACACACCAGGAATTACACTGACACTCACCACACTCAGGCACACCAGGAATTACACTGACACTCACCACACTAGGAATTACACTGACACTCACCACACCAGGAATTACACTGACACTCACCACACTCAGACACACCAGGAATTACACTGCCACTCACCACACTCAGACACACCAGGAATTACACTGATACTCACCACACTCAGACACACCAGGAATTACACTTACACTCACCACACTCACACACACCAGGAATTACACTGACACTCACCACACTCAGACACACCAGGAATTACACTGACACTCACCACACTCAGGCACACCAGGAATTACACTGACACTCACCACACTCAGACACACCAGGAATTACACTGACACTCACTACACTCAGGCACACCAGGAATTACACTGACACTCACCACACTCAGGCACACCAGGAATTACACTGACACTCACCACACTCAGACACACCAGGAATTACACTGACACTCACCACACTCAGGCACACCAGGAATTACACTGACACTCACCACACTCAGGCACACCAGGAATTACACTGACACTCACCACACTCAGGCACACCAGGAATTACACTGACACTCACCACACTCACACATACCAGGAATTACACTGACACTCACCACACTCAGGCACACCAGGAATTACACTGACACTCACCACACTCAGACACACCAGGAATTACACTGACACTCACCACACTCAGGCACACCAGGAATTACACTGACACTCACCACACTCAGGCACACCAGGAATTACACTGACACTCACCACACTCAGGCACACCAGGAATTACACTGACACTCACCACACTCAGGCACACCAGGAATTACACTGACACTCACCACACTCAGGCACACCAGGAATTACACTGACACTCACCACACTCAGACACACCAGGAATTACACTGACACTTACCACACTCAGACACACCAGGAATTACACTGACACTCACCACACTAGGAATTACACTGACACTCACCACACCAGGAATTACACTGACACTCACCACACTCAGACACACCAGGAATTACACTGCCACTCACCACACTCAGACACACCAGGAATTACACTGACACTCACCACACTCAGGCACACCAGGAATTACACTGACACTCACCACACTCAGGCACACCAGGAATTACACTGCCACTCACCACACTCAGACACACCAGGAATTACACTGACACTCACCACACTCAGACACACCAGGAATTACACTGACACTCACCACACTCAGACACACCAGGAATTACACTGACACTCACCACACTCAGACACACCAGGAATTACACTGACACTCACCACACTCAGACACACCAGGAATTACACTGACACTCACCACACTCAGGCACACCAGGAATTACACTGACACTCACCACACTCAGACACACCAGGAATTACACTGACACTCACCACACTCAGACACACCAGGAATTACACTGCCACTCACCACACTCAGGCACACCAGGAATTACACTGACACTCACCACACTCACACACACCAGGAATTACACTGACACTCACCACACTCAGACACACCAGGAATTACACTGCCACTCACCACACTCACACACACCAGGAATTACACTGACACTCACCACACTCAGACACACCAGGAATTACACTGACACTCACCACACTCAGACACACCAGGAATTACACTGACACTCACCACACTCAGACACACAGGAATTACACTGACACTCATCACACTCACACACACCAGGAATTACACTGACACTCACCACACTCAGGCACACCAGGAATTACACTGACACTCACCACACTCACACACACCAGGAATTACACTGACACTCACCACACTCACACACACCAGGAATTACACTGCCACTTCACCACACTCAGACACACCAGGAATTACACTGACACTCACCACACTCAGGCACACCAGGAATTACACTGACACTCACCACACTCAGGCACACCAGGAATTACACTGACACTCACCACACTCAGGCACACCAGGAATTACACTGACACTCACCACACTCAGGCACACCAGGAATTACACTGCCACTCACCACACTCAGACACACCAGGAATTACACTGACACTCACCACACTCACACACACCAGGAATTACACTGACACTCACCACACTCAGGCACACCAGGAATTACACTGACACTCACCACACTCAGACACACCAGGAATTACACTGACACTCACCACACTCAGACACACCAGGAATTACACTGACACTCACCACACTCAGACACACCAGGAATTACACTGCACTCACCACACTCAGACACACCAGGAATTACACTGACACTCACCACACTCACACACACCAGGAATTACACTGCCACTCACCACACTCAGACACACCAGGAATTACACTGACACTCACCACACTCAGGCACACCAGGAATTACACTGACACTCACCACACTCAGGCACACCAGGAATTACACTGCCACTCACCACACTCAGGCACACCAGGAATTACACTGCCACTCACCACACTCAGACACACCAGGAATTACACTGACACTCACCACACTCAGGCACACCAGGAATTACACTGACACTCACCACACTCAGACACACCAGGAATTACACTGACACTCACCACACTCAGACACACCAGGAATTACACTGACACTCACCACACTCAGGCACACCAGGAATTACACTGACACTCACCACACTCACACACACCAGGAATTACACTGACACTCACCACACTCAGGCACACCAGGAATTACACTGACACTCACCACACTCAGGCACACCAGGAATTACACTGACACTCACCACACTCAGACACACCAGGAATTACACTGACACTCACCACACTCACACACACCAGGAATTACACTGACACTCACCACACTCAGGCACACCAGGAATTACACTGACACTCACCACACTCACACACACCAGGAATTACACTGACACTCACCACACTCAGGCACACCAGGAATTACACTGACACTCACCACACTCAGGCACACCATAATTACACTGACACTCACCACACTCAGACACACCAGGAATTACACTGACACTCACCACACTCAGGCACACCAGGAATTACACTGACACTCACCACACTCAGACACACCAGGAATTACACTGACACTCACCACACTCAGGCACACCAGGAATTACACTGCCACTCACCACACTCAGACACACCAGGAATTACACTGACACTCACCACACTCAGGCACACCAGGAATTACACTGACACTCACCACACTCAGACACACCAGGAATTACACTGACACTCACCACACTCAGACACACCAGGAATTACACTGACACTCACCACACTCAGACACACCAGGAATTACACTGACACTCACCACACTCAGGCACACCAGGAATTACACTGACACTCACCACACTCAGACACACCAGGAATTACACTGACACTCACCACACTCAGGCACACCAGGAATTACACTGACACTCACCACACTCAGACACACCAGGAATTACACTGACACTCACCACACTCAGACACACAGGAATTACACTGACACTCACCACACTCAGGCACACCAGGAATTACACTGACACTCACCACACTCAGACACACCAGGAATTACACTGACACTCACCACACTCAGGCACACCAGGAATTACACTGACACTCACCACACTCAGACACACCAGGAATTACACTGACACTCACCACACTCAGACACACCAGGAATTACACTGACACTCACCACACTCAGGCACACCAGGAATTACACTGACACTCACCACACTCAGGCACACCAGGAATTACACTGACACTCACCACACTCAGGCACACCAGGAATTACACTGACACTCACCACACTCAGACCAAACCAGGAATTACACTGACACTCACCACACTCACACACACCAGGAATTACACTGACACTCACCACACTCAGACACACCAGGAATTACACTGACACTCACCACACTCAGGCACACCAGGAATTACACTGACACTCACCACACTCAGGCACACCAGGAATTACACTGACACTCACCACACTCAGGCACACCAGGAATTACACTGACACTCACCACACTCAGGCACACCAGGAATTACACTGACACTCACCACACTCAGGCACACCAGGAATTACACTGACACTCACCACACTCAGGCACACCAGGAATTACACTGACACTCACCACACTCAGGCACACCAGGAATTACACTGACACTCACCACACTCAGACACACCAGGAATTACACTGACACTCACCACACTCAGACACACCAGGAATTACACTGACACTCACCACACTCAGACACACCAGGAATTACACTGACACTCACCACACTCAGGCACACCAGGAATTACACTGACACTCACCACACTCAGACACACCAGGAATTACACTGACACTCACCACACTCAGACACACCAGGAATTACACTGACACTCACACACTCACGCACACCAGGAATTACACTGACACTCACCACACTCAGACACACCAGGAATTACACTGATACTCACCACACTCACACACACCAGGAATTACACTGCCACTCACCACACTCAGACACACCAGGAATTACACTGACACTCACCACACTCAGGCACACCAGGAATTACACTGACACTCACCACACTCAGACACACCAGGAATTACACTGACACTCACCACACTCAGACACAACAGGAATTACACTGACACTCACCACACTCAGACACACCAGGAATTACACTGACACTCACCACACTCAGACACACCAGGAATTACACTGACACTCACCACACTCAGACACACCAGGAATTACACTGACACTCACCACACTCAGGCACACCAGGAATTACACTGACACTCACCACACTCAGGCACACCAGGAATTACACTGACACTCACCACACTCACACACACCAGGAATTACATTGACACTCACCACACTCAGACACACCAGGAATTACACTGACAATCACCACACTCAGGCACACCAGGAATTACACTGACACTCACCACACTCACGCACACCAGGAATTACACTGACACTCACCACACTCAGGCACACCAGGAATTACACTGACACTCACCACACTCACACACTACCAGGAATTACACTGACACTCACCACACTCAGGCACACCAGGAATTACACTGACACTCACCACACTCAGACACACCAGGAATTACACTGACACTCACCACACTCAGACACACCAGGAATTACACTGACACTCACCACACTCAGACACACCAGGAATTACACTGACACTCACCACACTCAGACACACCAGGAATTACACTGACACTCACCACACTCACACACACCAGGAATTACACTGACACTCACCACACTCAGACACACCAGGAATTACACTGACACTCACCACACTCAGGCACACCAGGAATTACACTGACACTCACCACACTCAGACACACCAGGAATTACACTGACACTCACCACACTCAGGCACACCAGGAATTACACTGACACTCACCACACTCAGACACACCAGGAATTACACTGACACTCACCACACTCAGGCACACCAGGAATTACACTGACACTCACCACACTCAGACACACCAGGAATTACACTGACACTCACCACACTCAGACACACCAGGAATTACACTGACACTCACCACACTCAGACACACCAGGAATTACACTGACACTCACCACACTCAGGCACACCAGGAATTACACTGACACTCACCACACTCACACACACCAGGAATTACACTGACACTCACCACACTCAGACACACCAGGAATTACACTGACACTCACCACACTCAGACACACCAGGAATTACACTGACACTCACCACACTCAGACACACCAGGAATTACACTGACACTCACCACACTCAGGCACACACCAGGAATTACACTGACACTCACCACACTCAGGCACACCAGGAATTACACTGACACTCACCACACTAGGAATTACACTGACACTCACCACACTCACGACACACAGTTACACTGACACTCACCACACTCAGACACACCAGGAATTACACTGACACTCACCACACTCAGACACACCAGGAATTACACTGACACTCACCACACCAGGAATTACACTGACACTCACCACACTCAGACACACCAGGAATTACACTGACACTCACCACACTCAGACACACCAGGAATTACACTGACACTCACCACACTCAGACACACCAGGAATTACACTGACACTCACCACACTCACACCAGGAATTACACTGACACTCACCACACTCAGGCACACCAGGAATTACACTGACACTCACCACACCAGGAATTACACTGACACTCACCACACTCAGGCACACCAGGAATTACACTGACACTCACCACACTCAGACACACCAGGAATTACACTGACACTCACCACACTCAGACACACCAGGAATTACACTGACACTCACCACACTCAGACACACCAGGAATTACACTGACACTCACCACACTCAGACACACCAGGAATTACACTGACACTCACCACACTCAGGCACACCAGGAATTACACTGACACTCACCACACTCAGACACACCAGGAATTACACTGACACTCACCACACTCACACACACCAGGAATTACACTGACACTCACCACACTCAGGACACACCAGGAATTACACTGACACTCACCACACTCAGACACACCAGGAATTACACTGACACTCACCACACTCAGGCACACCAGGAATTACACTGACACTCACCACACTCAGGCACACCAGGAATTACACTGACACTCACCACACTCAGACACACCAGGAATTACACTGACACTCACCACACTCAGACACACCAGGAATTACACTGACACTCACCACACTCAGGCACACCAGGAATTACACTGACACTCACCACACTCAGACACACCAGGAATTACACTGACACTCACCACACTCACACACACCAGGAATTACACTGACACTCACCACACTCAGACACACCAGGAATTACACTGCCACTCACCACACTCAGACACACCAGGAATTACACTGACACTCACCACACTCAGACACACCAGGAATTACACTGACACTCACCACACTCAGGCACACCAGGAATTACACTGACACTCACCACACTCAGACACACCAGGAATTACACTGACACTCACCACACTCAGGCACACCAGGAATTACACTGACACTCACCACACTCAGGACACACCAGGAATTACACTGACACTCACCACACTCACACACACCAGGAATTACACTGACACTCACCACACTCAGACACACCAGGAATTACACTGACACTCACCACACTCAGACACACCAGGAATTACACTGACACTCACCACACTCAGGCACACCAGGAATTACACTGACACTCACCACACTCAGACACACCAGGAATTACACTGACACTCACCACACTCAGACACACCAGGAATTACACTGACACTCACCACACTCAGGCACACCAGGAATTACACTGACACTCACCACACTCAGACACACCAGGAATTACACTGACACTCACCACACTCAGACACACCAGGAATTACACTGACACTCACCACACTCAGGCACACCAGGAATTACACTGACACTCACCACACTCAGACACACCAGGAATTACACTGACACTCACCACACTCAGACACACCAGGAATTACACTGACACTCACCACACTCAGACACACCAGGAATTACACTGACACTCACCACACTCAGACACACCAGGAATTACACTGACACTCACCACACTCACACACACCAGGAATTACACTGACACTCACCACACTCAGGACACACCAGGAATTACACTGACACTCACCACACTCAGGCACACCAGGAATTACACTGACACTCACCACACTCAGACACACCAGGAATTACACTGACACTCACCACACTCAGACACACCAGGAATTACACTGACACTCACCACACTCAGACACACCAGGAATTACACTGACACTCACCACACTCAGACACACCAGGAATTACACTGACACTCACCACACTCAGACACACCAGGAATTACACTGACACTCACCACACTCAGACACACCAGGAATTACACTGACACTCACCACACTCAGACACACCAGGAATTACACTGACACTCACCACACTCAGACACACCAGGAATTACACTGACACTCACCACACTCAGACACACCAGAATTACACTGACACTCACCACACTCAGACACACAGGAATTACACTGACACTCACCACACTCAGACACACCAGGAATTACACTGACACTCACCACACTCAGACACACCAGGAATTACACTGACACTCACCACACTCAGCACACCAGGAATTACACTGACACTCACCACACTCAGGCACACCAGGAATTACACTGACACTCACCACACTCAGGCACACCAGGAATTACACTGACACTCACCACACTCAGACACACCAGGAATTACACTGACACTCACCACACTCAGACACACCAGGAATTACACTGACACTCACCACACTCAGACACACCAGGAATTACACTGACACTCACCACACTCAGACACACCAGGAATTACACTGACACTCACCACACTCAGGCACACCAGGAATTACACTGACACTCACCACACTCAGCACACCAGGAATTACACTGACACTCACCACACTCAGACACACCAGGAATTACACTGACACTCACCACACTCAGACACACCAGGAATTACACTGACACTCACCACACTCAGACACACCAGGAATTACACTGACACTCACCACACTCAGGCACACCAGGAATTACACTGACACTCACCACACTCAGACACACCAGGAATTACACTGACACTCACCACACTCAGGCACACCAGGAATTACACTGACACTCACCACACTCAGACACACCAGGAATTACACTGACACTCACCACACTCAGACACACCAGGAATTACACTGACACTCACCACACTCAGGACACACCAGGAATTACACTGACACTCACCACACTCAGACACACCAGGAATTACACTGACACTCACCACACTCAGGCACACCAGGAATTACACTGACACTCACCACACTCAGACACACCAGGAATTACACTGACACTCACCACACTCAGACACACCAGGAATTACACTGACACTCACCACACTCAGACACACCAGGAATTACACTGACACTCACCACACTCAGACACACCAGGAATTACACTGACACTCACCACACTCAGGCACACCAGGAATTACACTGACACTCACCACACTCAGACACACCAGGAATTACACTGACACTCACCACACTCAGACACACCAGGAATTACACTGACACTCACCACACTCAGACACACCAGGAATTACACTGACACTCACCACACTCAGACACACCAGGAATTACACTGACACTCACCACACTCAGGCACACCAGGAATTACACTGACACTCACCACACTCAGACACACCAGGAATTACACTGACACTCACCACACTCAGACACACCAGGAATTACACTGACACTCACCAAGAACTGACACTCACCACACTCAGACACACCAGGAATTACACTGACACTCACCACACTCAGGCACACCAGGAATTACACTGACACTCACCACACTCAGACACACCAGGAATTACACTGACACTCACCACACTCAGGCACACCAGGAATTACACTGACACTCACCACACTCAGACACACCAGGAATTACACTGACACTCACCACACTCAGGCACACCAGGAATTACACTGACACTCACCACACTCAGACACACCAGGAATTACACTGACACTCACCACACTCAGGCACACCAGGAATTACACTGACACTCACCACACTCAGACACACCAGGAATTACACTGACACTCACCACACTCAGACACACCAGGAATTACACTGACACTCACCACACTCAGGCACACCAGGAATTACACTGACACTCACCACACTCAGACACACCAGGAATTACACTGACACTCACCACACTCAGACACACCAGGAATTACACTGACACTCACCACACTCAGCACACCAGGAATTACACTGACACTCACCACACTCAGACACACCAGGAATTACACTGACACTCACCACACTCAGCACACCAGGAATTACACTGACACTCACCACACTCAGACACACCAGGAATTACACTGACACTCACCACACTCAGACACACCAGGAATTACACTGACACTCACCACACTCAGACACACCAGGAATTACACTGACACTCACCACACTCAGGCACACCAGGAATTACACTGACACTCACCACACTCAGACACACCAGGAATTACACTGACACTCACCACACTCAGACACACCAGGAATTACACTGACACTCACCACACTCAGACACACCAGGAATTACACTGACACTCACCACACTCACACACACCAGGAATTACACTGACACTCACCACACTCAGGCACACCAGGAATTACACTGACACTCACCACACTCACACACACCAGGAATTACACTGACACTCACCACACTCAGGACACACCAGGAATTACACTGACACTCACCACACTCAGACACACCAGGAATTACACTGACACTCACCACACTCAGACACACCAGGAATTACACTGACACTCACCACACTCAGACACACCAGGAATTACACTGACACTCACCACACTCAGAAGCACACCAGGAATTACACTGACACTCACCACACTCAGACACACCAGGAATTACACTGACACTCACCACACTCAGACACACCAGGAATTACACTGACACTCACCACACTCAGGCACACCAGGAATTACACTGACACTCACCACACTCAGGCACACCAGGAATTACACTGACACTCACCACACTCAGACACACCAGGAATTACACTGACACTCACCACACTCAGACACACCAGGAATTACACTGACACTCACCACACTCAGACACACCAGGAATTACACTGACACTCACCACACTCAGGCACACCAGGAATTACACTGACACTCACCACACTCAGACACACCAGGAATTACACTGACACTCACCACACTCAGACACACCAGGAATTACACTGACACTCACCACACTCAGACACACCAGGAATTACACTGACACTCACCACACTCAGGCACACCAGGAATTACACTGACACTCACCACACTCACACACACCAGGAATTACACTGACACTCACCACACTCAGGCACACCAGGAATTACACTGACACTCACCACACTCAGGCACACCAGGAATTACACTGACACTCACCACACTCAGACACACCAGGAATTACACTGACACTCACCACACTCACACACACCAGGAATTACACTGACACTCACCACACTCAGGCACACCCAGGAATTACACTGACACTCACCACACTCAGGCACACCAGGAATTACACTGACACTCACCACACTAGGAATTACACTGACACTCACCACACTCACACACACCAGGATTACACTGACACTCACCACACTCAGACACACCAGGAATTACACTGACACTCACCACACACCAGGAATTACACTGACACTCACCACACTCAGGACACAACAGGAATTACACTGACACTCACCACACTCAGACACACCAGGAATTACACTGACACTCACCTCAGACACACCAGGAATTACACTGACACTCACCACACTCAGACACACCAGGAATTACACTGACACTCACCACACTCAGGACACACCAGGAATTACACTGACACTCACCACACTCAGACACACCAGGAATTACACTGACACTCACCACACTCAGACACACCAGGAATTACACTGACACTCACCACACTCAGGCACACCAGGAATTACACTGACACTCACCACACTCAGGCACACCAGGAATTACACTGACACTCACCACACTCAGACACACCAGGAATTACACTGACACTCACCACACTCAGACACACCAGGAATTACACTGACACTCACCACACTCAGACACACCAGGAATTACACTGACACTCACCACACTCACACACACCAGGAATTACACTGACACTCACCACACTCAGACACACCAGGAATTACACTGACACTCACCACACTCAGGCACACCAGGAATTACACTGACACTCACCACACTCAGACACACCAGGAATTACACTGACACTCACCACACTCAGACACACCAGGAATTACACTGACACTCACCACACTCAGACACACCAGGAATTACACTGACACTCACCACACTCAGACACACCAGGAATTACACTGACACTCACCACACTCAGACACACCAGGAATTACACTGACACTCACCACACTCAGGACACACCAGGAATTACACTGACACTCACCACACTCAGACACACCAGGAATTACACTGACACTCACCACACTCAGCACACACCAGGAATTACACTGACACTCACCACACTCAGGCACACCAGGAATTACACTGACACTCACCACACTCAGACACACCAGGAATTACACTGACACTCACCACACTCACACACACCAGGAATTACACTGACACTCACCACACTCAGACACACCAGGAATTACACTGACACTCACCACACTCAGACACACCAGGAATTACACTGACACTCACCACACTCAGGCACACCAGGAATTACACTGACACTCACCACACTCAGACACACCAGGAATTACACTGACACTCACCACACTCACACACACCAGGAATTACACTGACACTCACCACACTCAGGCACACCAGGAATTACACTGACACTCACCACACTCAGACACACCAGGAATTACACTGACACTCACCACACTCAGGCACACCAGGAATTACACTGACACTCACCACACTCACACACACCAGGAATTACACTGACACTCACCACACTCAGACACACCAGGAATTACACTGACACTCACCACACTCAGACACACCAGGAATTACACTGACACTCACCACACTCAGACACACCAGGAATTACACTGACACTCACCACACTCAGACACACCAGGAATTACACTGACACTCACCACACTCAGACACACCAGGAATTACACTGACACTCACCACACTCAGACACACCAGGAATTACACTGCCACTCACCACACTCAGACACACCAGGAATTACACTGACACTCACCACACTCAGGCACACCAGGAATTACACTGACACACACCACACTCAGACACACCAGGAATTACACTGACACTCACCACACTCAGGCACACCAGGAATTACACTGACACTCACCACACTCAGGCACACCAGGAATTACACTGACACTCACCACACTCAGGCACACCAGGAATTACACTGACACTCACCACACTCAGACACACCAGGAATTACACTGACACTCACCACACTCAGGACACACCAGGAATTACACTGACACTCACCACACTCAGACACACCAGGAATTACACTGACACTCACCACACTCAGACACACCAGGAATTACACTGACACTCACCACACTCAGCACACACCAGGAATTACACTGACACTCACCACACTCAGACACACCAGGAATTACACTGACACTCACCACACTCAGACACACCAGGAATTACACTGACACTCACCACACTCAGACACACCAGGAATTACACTGACACTCACCACACTCAGACACACCAGGAATTACACTGCCACTCACCACACTCAGACACACCAGGAATTACACTGCCACTCACCACACTCAGACACACCAGGAATTACACTGACACTCACCACACCAGGAATTACACTGACACTCACCACACTCAGACACACCAGGAATTACACTGACACTCACCACACTCAGCACACACCAGGAATTACACTGACACTCACCACACTCACACACACCAGGAATTACACTGACACTCACCACACTCAGACACACCAGGAATTACACTGACACTCACCACACTCAGGCACACCAGGAATTACACTGACACTCACCACACTCAGACACACCAGGAATTACACTGACACTCACCACACTCACACACACCAGGAATTACACTGACACTCACCACACTCAGACACACCAGAATTACACTGACACTCACCACACTCAGACACACCAGGAATTACACTGACACTCACCACACTCACGACACACCAGGAATTACACTGCCACTCACCACACTCAGGCACACCAGGAATTACACTGACACTCACCACACTCAGGCACACCAGGAATTACACTGACACTCACCACACTCAGGCACACCAGGAATTACACTGACACTCACCACACTCAGGCACACCAGGAATTACACTGACACTCACCACACTCAGACACACCAGGAATTACACTGACACTCACCACACTCAGACACACCAGGAATTACACTGACACTCACCACACTCAGGCACACCAGGAATTACACTGACACTCACCACACTCAGATACACCAGGAATTACACTGACACTCACCACACTCAGGCACACCAGGAATTACACTGACACTCACCACACTCAGATACACCAGGAATTACACTGACACTCACCACACTCAGACACACTGGAATTACACTGACACTCACCACACTCAGGCACACCAGGAATTACACTGACACTCACCACACTCAGGCACACCAGGAATTACACTGACACTCACCACACTCAGACACACCAGGAATTACACTGACACTCACCACACTCAGGCACACCAGGAATTACACTGACACTCACCACACTCAGGCACACCAGGAATTACACTGACACTCACCACACTCAGGCACACCAGGAATTACACTGACACTCACCACACTCAGACACACCAGGAATTACACTGCCACTCACCACACTCAGACACACCAGGAATTACACTGACACTCACCACACTCAGGCACACCAGGAATTACACTGACACTCACCACACTCAGGCACACCAGGAATTACACTGACACTCACCACACTCAGGCACACCAGGAATTACACTGACACTCACCACACTCAGACACACCAGGAATTACACTGACACTCACCACACTCAGGCACACCAGGAATTACACTGACACTCACCACACTCAGACACACCAGGAATTACACTGACACTCACCACACTCAGACACACCAGGAATTACACTGACACTCACCACACTCAGACACACCAGGAATTACACTGACACTCACCACACTCAGACACACCAGGAATTACACTGACACTCACCACAACTCACACACACCAGGAATTACACTGACACTCACCACACTCAGACACACCAGGAATTACACTGACACTCACCACACTCAGACACACCAGGAATTACACTGACACTCACCACACTCAGACACACCAGGAATTACACTGACACTCACCACACTCAGACACACCAGGAATTACACTGACACTCACCACACTCAGACACACCAGGAATTACACTGACACTCACCACACTCAGGCACACCAGGAATTACACTGACACTCACCACACTCACACACACCAGGAATTACACTGACACTCACCACACTCAGGCACACCAGGAATTACACTGACACTCACCACACTCAGACACACCAGGAATTACACTGACACTCACCACACTCAGACACACCAGGAATTACACTGACACTCACCACACTCAGCACACACCAGGAATTACACTGACACTCACCACACTCAGGCACACCAGGAATTACACTGACACTCACCACACTCAGACACACCAGGAATTACACTGACACTCACCACACTCAGACACACCAGGAATTACACTGACACTCACCACACTCAGGCACACCAGGAATTACACTGACACTCACCACACTCAGGCACACCAGGAATTACACTGACACTCACCACACTCAGGCACACCAGGAATTACACTGACACTCACCACACTCAGACACACCAGGAATTACACTGACACTCACCACACTCAGGCACACCAGGAATTACACTGACACTCACCACACTCAGACACACCAGGAATTACACTGACACTCACCACACTCAGGCACACCAGGAATTACACTGCCACTCACCACACTCAGACACACCAGGAATTACACTGCCACTCACCACACTCAGACACACCAGGAATTACACTGACACTCACCACACTCAGACACACCAGGAATTACACTGACACTCACCACACTCAGACACACCAGGAATTACACTGACACTCACCACACTCAGGCACACCAGGAATTACACTGACACTCACCACACTCACGACACACCAGGAATTACACTGACACTCACCACACTCAGGCACACCAGGAATTACACTGACACTCACCACACTCAGACACAACCAGGAATTACACTGACACTCACCACACTCAGACACACCAGGAATTACACTGACACTCACCACACTCAGACACACCAGGAATTACACTGACACTCACCACACTCAGACACACCAGGAATTACACTGACACTCACCACACTCAGACACACCAGGAATTACACTGACACTCACCACACTCAGGCACACCAGGAATTACACTGACACTCACCACACTCAGCACACACCAGGAATTACACTGACACTCACCACACTCAGACACACCAGGAATTACACTGACACTCACCACACTCAGACACACCAGGAATTACACTGACACTCACCACACTCAGACACACCAGGAATTACACTGACACTCACCACACTCAGCACACACCAGGAATTACACTGACACTCCACCACACTCAGACACACCAGGAATTACACTGACACTCACCACACTCAGGACACACCAGGAATTACACTGACACTCACCACACTCAGACACACCAGGAATTACACTGACACTCACCACACTCAGGCACACCAGGAATTACACTGACACTCACCACACTCAGGCACACCAGGAATTACACTGACACTCACCACACTCAGGCACACCAGGAATTACACTGACACTCACCACACTAGGCCCAGGAATTACACTGACACTCACCACACTCAGGCACACCAGGAATTACACTGACACTCACCACACTCAGGCACACCAGGAATTACACTGACACTCACCACACTCAGGCACACCAGGAATTACACTGACACTCACCACACTCAGACACACCAGGAATTACACTGACACTCACCACACTCAGACACACCAGGAATTACACTGACACTCACCACA